>VWYI01021633.1:36293-69459 GCA_013399455.1 Anthoscopus minutus
TGTGTTTTTACTACAAAAGAATATTTGAGAGGATAAAAAACAAAACTCCAATGCCTTTGACACATGTAGTTTTTATATCACAGAAATGAAAAAAAATCCTATATTACTTAAATATATAAAGTATATGTTTCAATCAGAGACTTTTAATATCTTGCAGTTTCAAGAAGTGTTGTTTTATCAGAAAACTGTCAAGAAGGTTAAAAATTCCCAAATAAGAAAACTTTTTTTTTGTTTTGAGTTGGTTTAGGATTTCTTCCCCTATTCTTTGATGGTAGAAACTTACAATCGATGTGGTAGCATTTTTTTATCTTGGGCTATTCAACACAGGTGATACATATATCAAATATTTCAGTGGTAGTTAGTGGTTCACCTGACAAAATAGTTTGTTGTCTATTTCATTGTTGATCTCTTCTAAAATTTCAAATTCTGTGTAGTCGTTGTTCTTTCATCAACCCCTTATTTCAACATCTATTATTACAGAGCAACCCTTCATTTCTTGCTAAAGACAACCATAAACATCCTGGAGAACAAAATCTGATTCTTCACATACACAACTGCTACTGTTCAGTTTCATCATTCATTCCAAAACCAAGCAAAAGAGTCTTAAAGTCACAGAAAAGATTATTCCAGGTTGTAAAAAGGTCCAGGTTTATTTTTATCCTTCCACTATCCTTCTCTTCCTCCTAATATTTTATTTCATATTCTTCTCATTATTTATATGCAATCTTTTATTTTCAGATAGTCAAGGAACAAAGTGAATCTGTAAACCTGCAAGCAAAACCTGTAAAATTCTACACATTCTTAAGTTTTCTCAGCTTAACCAGATGAAGTGACAGATGGAGTTTGTGGGTTTATGTAAAGTTGTTTCCAAAGAGTAGATGATGACAGTGTTGTTTAAGAAGAACTTAAAGAAGTTGACCAGACAGTACTGAATTTATGTTTAATTTTTTTTTTTTCAAAAATTATAACTGCAATAAAGCCAGAAAGGTATTTAAATATTATTTTGAAAATTGAATAATCAATCAAATTGTTGTAATTATTACCCTTTTTTTATGAGGACAGAACATTTGATTGACAATTGAACATTTGACTGACAGTTTATAACAGTAAGGTGTCTTCACGTGGCATCCTAGGGAAACCACAGCAAAAATTTCCTTATCACATTTGAGAACTTTTTGCTTTTCTGACATGTTTTTTCATGTTAGTCTCAGCTGATGTCCACTGATGAATATCTGTGAATCCAGATGTACAAGGCTGGCTAGGGTGTGTTTCAATGTTAATTTGAAGTCGGGCCTTCAGATGGTGATATTGCCACTTCAATATCACAGAGTGGAGCCTTAACTCTGAAATTTATTCAGAAAATAACAGAATTTTAAATTCTGATTTTATTATAGTCAGTGCTTCTTTGTTCATGTATACAGAATAGTCTGAGAATTATCTGGAAGAACTTGCATTGGTTATGTTTTGTACTTCCACTTCGATAAGCTGCTCTGGATGCTTCCAGTAATTCAGGAGCACATGAAATAGCACTTAATTTAATGTATCTGTTCATTCTTGTTATAAATAAGTGAAAATATTTAAAGATCTTTATTATGAAAATATCCATTATGAAAATACCAGTGTACAGATTATCAACTGCATACTATTAAGCATTATTTCAAAAATTATTCATGTAGCAAGAATTTATTTTATTCCCAGTTCTATCTAGAACACTAAAGGAAACATCCGTTCAGCATATTATCTCCTCATGAAGAACATCACACTGAAACATCTGTATTGCATCTTACATAAATATCCAGAATCACACATAGGTTATCTGGAGTCTTCTTTCCAAAACTTCAGCAATGTCCACAGCTATTAAGACACTCCTGTCTTTATATATTTGTTCCCATGTGTGTGTACATGTACAAAGGTGAATGCTTAACTTGATCATAAACCTTCACCAGGTCATGCTGTCCACATAGAATATAGTAGTTAACCAGAATGATCTAAGTAAGAATTAAGAACAGAAAAATGAATAATTTTGGTGTAGAGAACAAACATACATAGACAAAGGGGATTTCCTTTGAATAACTGCAGTATGAAACAGGTTAAAAATTTACACTGAAGTAAATGAATTATCAAGCACAAAGGGCAAACACAAACTATAAATGATTATAGATGCTAGTCAGTCATACAGAGATATGTGCATGGAGATAGTTAAATAATTTATTTCCTAACTCTGAAGCAAGTCTGCATTGGTAGGTAATTATAATTTGACACTTCTTTAATTTGAATATATATCAGTTGAGCTCGTATGATATCAGCTGAGCTCATATAAGCATGAATCACTTGCACAGACTGCATTTAATTCAGTGTTCTGATTTAACAGAAATGCTATTATTTGTGCACATTCCTTCACCATTCTGCTTGAAAAAGCTATCTGATGAATGAACTTCACTAAATTACTTTCTAGAACTTTGAACTGTCGTTTTGCCCTGCAGATGTACTATAATAATATGATTACCTGTTTCTTAATTAAATTTTATACTTTTGGGAATTACTTATTGATATCTCTACAAACACATTCAATATTTTTATACTCCTAATAGATGAAAAAAATGTTCATTCATTTATTGTTTTGAAAAAAAATCAGTCCATCATTCTATAAATAAAAGAATGCCAAACATAATTTTTTCATGGTTATCTCATGCTTTATGGTTAATAAATATGGTTAACAATCAATTCACAAAATTTTTCTTGGCTATCACTCCACACTTGAATAAGTCAGGAATCATGTTGAGACAAAGCATACAGACCAACAGGTACTAAAAATATATATTATTTAATTAAATTGTTGATCTAAGACTGTTCTATCTTCTCTTTCTGGTTTGAGGGTTGGGGTTTTTTTCCCCTTTTGCTTAAACTGATTTCAGGTTCAGTTCTTTAGTATTGATTTCCCCTAAAAATTAGAAGGCATGGTTAAAAGGATTTAAGAAATGTCTGATCCTCTGCCATAGTCTCATTACTCATTTCACTCCAGCAACAGTTTTAGTCAGAAAAGCTGCAACATACTGCAAACACACCGTGGAGAGGGAGCTTGTAACTTGCTCTTGAAAGCTGGCAAAAAAGCAGTATAACAGCCTGAGAGAAAAGATAAGCACTGAGAAGAGAGCTAATACATGTGGAGTCTGTAAAAAAGGGTAAAGTGAATTTGAAATGCATATTGCAAATACTGTCCAATGGTGAGCAGTTTTTTGTGTGTGTATGATAACATTAGTAAAAGTACTTCATGTTGCAGCTAACGAAGAAATAGCATAGATTAGCAGTCAATGTCACTTACCAATGAATGATGGCAGCATGCAGAGAGTCTCCCACTTTCTCTCAATCACAGGGAAGTAACTCCTTGCCAACATCCCCTCATTGAGAACTCTTCACACCTTCAGAGAGTGTTTAAGAGATTTCTGATTTCATAAAAATCATAGTGGTCTTTTATAGCTGTAGAAAAGTTTGTGCTCTGCAATCACTAATTTTAGGTTTTACTTTCTCACCATTTAAGCCAGGATGTGTTTTGCCAGCTAAGGAGGTTCTCAGCTGAGATATTTCATCACATGACAAATCATACCAGCCTAACCTAGCCATATGTTATGGGAAGATAAGATTTTGCTGTATCAGGGGTCAAAGGTCCTGCCACAGATACCACCACCTAAGTAAGGTTTTCCCCAAAGATTCCCTACTTTTTCCTCACAGTAATGTTTTTGTCAGTGTCATGACTACAGATTGCCCTTTGAGAATTTATTCTTCCTTATAGAAAAGCTAACTATATTATGGAGCATGGAAGACTAAAACTATTGCAAAGCTTAATAAACCTCAAATGAAAAATAATATTTTGTGTTGCTTTATTTTTCTTTAGTAACTCAGCGGCGTTAACTGTTACTGTGGAGACATCAAATCTTTCACTAAGAATGAAAATGACATTGTTAATAATATTAATTCCATCCTCCTACAGGAGCTCTTAGAAAAATCTTTAAGCATCATAATCATGAAAAATAGTCCCCAAGACGAGAAGCTGAATATTGACTACTTTGTCTGAAGACTGATTAAAAATATTTAATCTCTCTTCACTCACATTTTTGGTATGTGGCTACATTAACTGTAGGTAGGTGCACAGAAGTAATGAGACTGCTTGTCTTCTAATCTTTCTTACCAGGTAGAGAGAGTGGGATGGGAAGAGAGGCAAAGGTCTTGCAGCCAGAGCCACTAATAAGTTGAGGAATATTTCTAGAGAAATATAATCTTATAAGGAATATTTTATTCTTAGCATGTTCTACACTATTGGTCCAATCTGGGTGTAGCCATTTATCTGATCTTTTTCAAGAAGGTGATAAAGGAAAACCAAAAGACAACATCAAGCCATCATTGAGTCTAGGGGTGCACAATGAAGTGCAGTATTCTTTTCTTACCTGTGAGAACAACAGCCCCATGCAAAGAAAGATGAAGCTTGGTCATGGTCTTCTGCCTTCTGAACTGTGATATTCTAAAAGCCCATCCTCTCCAGGGACTTGCATCTGATAACCAGAAGGAAACAGTGTCCTAGGAAAGGGGATCATATGGTTCCATTTCCCCTGTTAAGCTGAACTACTGCAAGTTTTGATGAACCCAAAACTTTCAAGATTTACCTCTGGCAATGTTAACTTGCTGATACTCTAAAAGCCTTATTCCCTCACCATAGAATTTGATTGCCACAAATAGCACATGCTGAAGTGTTAGAAGGTCCCAGTTTTTCCCAACACAAAGTGATTGAAGGTAAACCCCTTACATTTAAAGACCAAGTTGGTGAAATTTTCCAATCATTGGATTTCACTGTGTAGTTACCAAAAAGCCTGAAAATCCTCGATCAGGTATTCTTAATTATTTTTCCTGATGAATTTTTTGTCTTTTGACATTTTTAACTAAAGGATTATACTGTTGTGCTTGTCTTCCAACAATATTTAATGGGAATTTCATTTGAAACCTTAAAAACAGCAGATCACAAGCATCTGTCCTAATTGTCACAAAGAAGCTGAGTGGTAGCAACTGAACTTCTCTCAGGATTTCCATACTTTTCATAAGAACTGTGACCCCACTTCAGGTGATGTTTTTAACACTTTACAGTATTCATTGTTGTCTTGAATTTGGTATAGAATTTTAGTTTTTCTACATACACTCTATACTAAAAAACCCCTTATTTTCTGGTGTTCCCCTTTACTGGTTTTTTAAAATTTTTCTTCAAGAACAGTACAAGTGAGAATTTATATAGAATCAAGCTTTGAGCTGAAATTTGTCTTCTTTTAAATTACTGATTTACAGAATTATAAAATTCATATAGATGTATATCACATATATTGAAATGCAAAATTTGCAATCACTTGGATTTAGATATACTAAAGGGAAAAAGTTTTGTTAGTTTTACTTACCAATGTTTCCCTCATCCAGCAGTGTCGTTTAGCAGCCATATTAGAAAGTTACCATGCTATATAGATCATAGGTAAAAATTTAGAAGAGAAAATCCAAAAGGTATTTTTCAAAAGTATGCCTTACTGTGACATCTCTCTGTTAGATTATAGGGAATTGTATTAAAAAAAAAAACACTTTAAAATTGCATCTACTCATTGCTGTGATAATTACATACAGTATAATATTTTTGAACAAAGACTAATATGCTACACAAATACCTTGGAGAAATCAAAGTATACATCCACACAGTATTTATCATGTAGACCAGCAATTCTATCAGTATAAATGTTTTGAAAAATATATTTATTGTACTATTATTGCATCATGCAACAGCCTTGTAACTGGTTTATGATTCCAGAGAAACTTCTCTCATACTTAAATACATCTATGAACTAACATCTCTGTTTTCTTTCATGTTTTCCAGTTCTTCAGAATTTTTTCATATTTCCCAAACTGAATGGAAATTAAATACTCCTGTTAATGTATCCTTTTTTTAAATAATAGAAGACATTTGTAAGCCTGTCTCTAGCTGCACTTGTACAATGTTGGAACTGGGAAGTTCCCTGAATATACCATATGCCTTTACACACCCCTTACCTAGAATGAACCTTGATCCCATCATTTCTGTCTGTATAGGCAACAACACTGCTGTGGCAGTGACAATTAGAATTGACCAGATTATTTTATCAGTATTTCAGTGCAACTCTAGTGAATTTTGGCTATTATGGTGTTAATAGGATGCAAATATTTTTCAGCCAAAGTATATTGTTAAAGGAAATAATTTTGAATACATTTGGCAGTTTTCAGTTCACTCCTAATTCTAAAAATGTGAAGAATGATATTGTGGGTAATAAATAGTTGCTTTAGAGAAGATAGCTTACTCTGAAAAGCCTTTGAATTTTGGTCCTTTAGAACCATACTCATAGGTATATTACTACAGTACCCAAGAGAAGGTAATTTATAACAAAGTGTTGACAAACTCTTCTAACTGTACTTTATTACATGAAACAGTTATAATATTCATACTAGATCATAATCTTTCAATGACTTTGATATGTTTGTCATATTTAGCAGTTCTGTTATTCACCCCATAAAATCTCTGATGGATTGCAGTAAGAAATGAAACTCATACATCAAGATCTAATTGAATACAAGGTTTGCTGTTACATTAACATAATAATTTGAAACATACAAAGAAGCCTTCATGATTTTTGCACCATTCTGTGAAAAGCAGTTAATCTTCTTTATATGAGACCAAAACAAAACCTGTGCTTTTGACTGACTCCACGCACGTAGGTACAAAGCAGACATTAAAAAAATATTAAAATGTCATTTAATGTTGTTTTTCCAAACAAAAGAATCAGAACAAAGTTTAGGAGATTCTTTTACTCACCACTTTAAAGTGAATTCAGTCATAGTAAATTTTTATTGACTGAAATATAGTCCTACAAACTAAACTGGCATTCAATTTAGAAGCTGAAAGAAATACACAGATGGAGTTATTATAAGAACTTTCAGCAGAAGTTATGAAATATGCTTGCAATGTTTAACCTATGACTAAAATTTTGTGAGTCGAATACTTTGTCTAGAAAGAAACTTTATTGCAGAAGCTACACTTTGCCTGAGATTAAAGACATGACTCACCATTAACCATTTTTCAGTTTTCACAAACGTGCTGTTTCTAATACATGGTGATAATTTTATTATTATAAAAATCTGAAAACTGAATGGAGAAACTTTATTGCAAACCAACACAGAATCACGGAATATTTGGAGTTGGAAGAGACTCACAAGGGTCATTGAGTCCAGCTCTTAAGTGAATGGCCTTCACCAACTGAACCCTTCACTCTGGCATTTTTAACACCATGCTCTAAATATACATCTCATACAAGAAACTCCCTCTTTCTCACAGTAAACCTGGGCACTAGACACCTTTTTTCCTTATTATGTGGTCTTTAGCCTTAATAATTCTTCTTCCTAATAAATAGATTCTTCCTTTCTAATACAGTAAAACTCTTTCTAAGCCCAAGCCTATATTTATTATCTGCTCAAGTGCACAAATTAATGACCCTGAGAAATTAATTTCCCTTGTACATGCCTCTGTCTCTGATGCCTAGGAATTACCCAGGACACTTAACTCTTTTAAATTGTTTTCATCTAATGTGAAAAGAACATAAAAACCTTGACAAAAGCAAGAGGAGGTGATTAACTAAACCTTATTTCACTCAATTTTAAAGGAATTACTATCATTCTTAACATGTATGTGTTTGTTTGAAAAATACAAACATTGTTTAAAGTAAGAAACCTAGAATTTCCCCAGTGCACTGAAAAACCAATGAATGACACGCAACATCAACTCTAACATTTGTGAAATCTGTCCTCTCTAGACACCCATAAGTCATGATGGAGTAACTTACATTTACCTAAATCCACACTAAGCTAGCTACAAAGTGGTCCCAAGAGTAGATGGATAAATCTGAAATCAAATTTATATAAAATCTGAAGCATGGTACTAAAGAGAATTTAATGCATAAAACTCCAGAAAATCAAAAAATATAAAGCATTAAAATCTTTTGATGTTGTAGTTGTGAATTTTACTTTCTGTCTCAATTTAAGAATAAAAAGTAGTTTAGAAAAGTGCTTTGGTTTTTCTGTATTATAGAATACATTCTGCTCTTTCCCAATAACAAATATGATTCAAGCCTATCTAAAAACTACCACCAAACTTTCACGGAACAGATTTTGACCGAAATATTAATTTAGCATCTTAAATACATGATGACAATTGGGATGAAAACTTAAGATGCAATTTAAACTCACTCCATTCTTTTTGCACAAGGGAGTATTGTCTTATGTAATGATGAACAAAATGGGTATTCCTGGGCTTGAGTACAAACTAATTTTAAATATTAGATCCTAAAATAAAATATACCATTCATAAACTTAAAGGTGAGTTATGCCAATAAATAGTGCCTTAAGTATATGCACTTGTATTTTTACCTAAAACTAAAGTTTTGAAAATGATATCTCAGAAGCCATTTACCCTTTTATCTTGCATCCTTTGTTTCTCCTTTTTAATAAACACTTGTTTAAAAGAGTGAAATAAACTTTTACCCTATGTCTTCATCGTGCCAAGCTGGGACTTATTTTCTTGCAATTTTTTACTCAATTTTGGAAGTTCCACATTGGTTTTCTCCTTTTTTCCTGTCCTACTACTTCTACTACTACTAATACTACTATTGTATGCTGTTGTTATTGTTTCTGTTGTTTTTTTAATTATTAAGCTGTTTTTATATAAATTCTTGTGTTTTTTCCCACTTTTAGGCTTCTGATTCTTTCCCCATACTACCAGGGAAGGGGCGGCATAAGCAAGCAGCTGAGTGCTTAAGGACAGCAATGCTGCATCTCTTCATCCTCACTGCTGGATAAAAAAAATCTATTTAATTAAATAGGTTTTTTTAATTCCCTTTGATGTTCTAAATTATTTGAAGTGCATTTAAATTTTCTCTTATACAATGTCTTCATCACCACAAAAATGATTATATCAACTCATGAAGTGTGCCCTCTAGATCAAGATACTGATGAAAACATTTGAAAATCAAGCCGAGTTCAACCAAATAGCATCAAAAAGCTAACTCAATATTTCCTAGACAAATTTATGATAGATAGATAGATAGATAGATAGATAGATAGATAGATAGATAGATAGATAGATAGATGATAGATAGATAGGCTGACTAAATGTAAGAGAACAGTAAAAAAAAATCCCAAAAACAAAACAGCCCAAAACCCAAGAGACATATACTGCCAGATATCATGGACCAGTGTTGTGGTTTAACCCCACAGGTAGTGAAACATCTCTGTCTCTTCATTGCTCCGTGACAGGATTGGGTAGAGAATCAAAAGAAAGGTAAAACTTACGGGTTGAGAGAAAGACAATTTATTAGTACCGAAGAGGAAGTGATGATAATAATAATAATAGTAATAGTAAAAGTAATAATAACAAATTCAATTGTCAGGCAGTTCCCAAGCAGTCACCACTGCTCCCTGGCAGCTCCTCAAGAATGTTTTTTGTTTTGTTCAGCCTGAGGCCATAAGGTCTGGGAATCCCTTTGGTCAACTGGGGTCACTGTCCCAGTGTGAAACCTTCCAGCTCCTTGTGTTCCAACTCCCTCACTGGCGGGGTGGAGGAAGAGGCAGAAAATTCTTAACTAAGGTAGGATCTGATCAGCAAAATCTTAGCCATCAGTGTGTTTATGTGCATTATTCTTATCCCAAAGTAGCAGGTACCATGAAGAAAGTTGTCTCTATGACAGACATAACCAAAGGACTTGATCATACATAGAAAATCTGTCTCTTACAAGACAAACTATGAATAAAATCTAATGGTGTGTATTCAGATTTCCACACTGTTTTTTGACAGATAGTAATGCTGGTTTGTTGTGCTGCATAGTTTAAAAACAAGTTCGTATTTCCTGGTTTCTGCCTTGCTTAAAAAGGCAGAATCTGTATGATCTATGTATTTTTAATCATTTCCTTTCCTCTTTTCTCCCTCTAACATGACTATATGTTTTGGCATGGTTTACAGCAGAATCCCACTTACTGAATTCTAAAACGTAAGTGAATACATCATAAAAAGTAAGTATAATTTATTGAAGAACATAATGAGGTTGTACAGTGTGCAATTCATCCCTGTGTAAAGAGCAAAACCAAAGTCAAGCAGTCAAACAGCTTGACAGATTTCCCTCCATTTTCTCCTGAAAGAAATGTGACAGTTTTAAATCATGGAATCAAAAAAATGCGCCTTTTAACTTCTGAGCCTTCAAGAAGCAATCACCTCTTGACCATTATTTCAGGTCATCTTCATGTTTGTGTTCCTGTAAATACAGAACATTGGGCTTCTAACTACTCAGAAGAGACAAGTACTTTCTTCTAATTGCCTTTTTACATTGCTGTGTTTTTACACTTTTATATTTATGATTCATGCCTTTCATATTTTAATTATTCTAATAGTTTAGGCTCATATTCTCCTCAGGTTTTTGTATATTCAATGTTTTCTTGTTTTTCATATAATCCCATATTCTGAATCTCTTCAATATCACTAATCCATCTTTGGGCTTTGTATTATCTGCATTCTTTTGTTTCCTTTAAAATTTGTCTAATTCTGAATATGCAAGAATGCAGCAGCCTCTCCTGTCTACCTGTCAGTGGGGGCGGTGGGGAGAGGGAAAGACAAAACCAACAGCAAAACTGCAACAAAACCTAAATAAAAAGGAAACAAACAAAAATGAAAGCCACAAAAAACCAAGAAGGGTCGTTCCCACTAAGAGCATATCTTTCAATGCAAATTAAAATAAATTTCAAAGCCATCTTGACAAAGATTACCTGTGGTTCTTTGAGATGCAAGAGCATCGATAATTGTTTCAAGAAAAGTGAATCTTAGGACCTTAATGAAAATTGGAGCTTTAGGTAAATATGAACTTATGAGCTTAGTAGTTCTGTAAAAACTAGCTGAACATTGAAATCAGCATCTCTGTCAACTCTCAAATTATGTGGGGGTCTTTTTCCTGGTTTTCCTAATTTTCTTGCTTTTTCTTACTTAGTAAAGCTTTTCTTCATGTCTCAACTGAATACTACTAAAATAAAAATTTTAATATCCAAAATTACTGTTATTCCAAGATCTCAGGCCTGAGAGAAATTCCTGCAAGCTGTGTAAAATTCATAATAAAATCACTCAGTGAACACACATTATGCTCTTCCTGTGAATTGTTTCGCTGGCACAAATGAAATGCAGTCTTTGGAACCATTTATGATCATTTAATAAGCATTATTTAACAGGTAAATAGTGACTTCTATAAATTTTAAAGTACACTTCTAGAAATGCCTGTATTAGTCATCTGTGTCCCCTTTCCTAAAATATGATACTATTTAACAGAACAGAATAAATAGACTAAGACCCATGCACCAATTTAAGAAGTTTTCGCTATAAATAAAAAATAGATAAAAAAGTGCTGCTGCCAATAGCTATTGTAAACAAAACACTTCTGTGATGTCTCATGTGACCAGATATTAAGGTTGTGTTTGAACAAGATAAGCTATCATTACCAGAGGAATTGCAGTGGCATCAAACCCTAAAGTCCAAATCAATGCTACCTCAAGAGAATTAAACTCGAGTGTTTGTAAAAGGATACACTAATAGTAAAAAGTTTGAAACAGGTATGTGTACCACAAAAAAAAAAAAAGAAAAAAAAAAAGAGTTACATGATATTTCCTAGACTGAGTATCAGAGCAATATTAAAGTGACTCTCCAGACTGTTGACCACGTGAATTGCTCTTCTCTGGACACACCCCAGAACCTCAATGTCTTTCAATGTCACCAATGCTGAGTACAGGGGAACAGTCATTGCCCTGGTATTGCTGATAGGGGCCAGGAGCCATTGGCCTTTTTGGCCACCTGGGCACGCTCTGGCTCAGGTTCAGCCAGAAGTTAACCAGCCCCTGCTGGCCCTTCTCTGCTGGGCAGCTTTCCAGACACTCTTTCCCAGCCCACAGCACTACATGGGGTTGTTGTGACCCAAGTGCAGGACTGAGCACTTCACTTTGTTGTACCTCATAGAATTTGCCTTGGCCCATCGATCCAGCCTGTCCAGGTCTCTCCCTAGGAAGCCTCCAGCAGATTAATACTTCCACCCAGCTTGGTGCAGCTTGCAAATGGACAGAGTCTGCACTTCATCCCACCTCCAGGCTGGAAAACAAATATATGAAACTGAGCTGTCCATTTTTTACCCAGCAAAGAGTGCACCCACCCATCCAAGCCATTATCAGCCAGTTCCTCCAGAAGAATGTTGTGTCAAAGACTTGACTAAAGTCCAGGAAGAAAACATACACATTCTCATTCACTAAGTGGGTCAAACTTAAGAGGTAAGTTTGGTTAACCCAGACATGTTTTCATGAGTCCATGCTGGCTGGGCCTGATATTAGAAACTGATGCATTTTCTCAAACTTGGAAAAAAAAGTTTTATCCAATGAATAGAACAGATTGAATTATACTTTCCAGAGTTAATTTAAACATATGAAGCTTTTTGAGGAGGAATGTTTGGAATTGAACGGAAAACAATAAATCATTCTTTGCTTTGTGTCCTGTATTTATAGACCTGTACCACTATGTGTAAAGAGCAATAAACATTGCCTCATTTTAATGAGGGCAGTTACAGTCTGTTCTGTGAAGCACAGGGTATATTTTGCACATGGCTGGTATAGACCAGAGTGCCAGCAAAGATCTGGGTTTCTGTATATTCATTAGAGGAAATACAGAGTAACATATTCTTAAGAAAATAAAATTTTGGCTGTACTTGAGCATGATGGATAGTGAGCTTTTTATGAAAGATCCGTTCTGAGTGAGCAAGACAGAGGCTTCAGTTCTCATAAATATTGTTACTTTGATGAGAAAAATTGTATTTCCTGTTTATGATAAAGCAGCTGAGAGCCCCCAAACACAATATATGAAATATATGAAACATGATAACCTTAAGTTATATTTGTACATGAGATGAGATGAGACAAGATCCCGTTTGTAACTTCATTTCTATATAAAAATATGCATCTTTCTCAAGAAAACAGATTGTTTGGAATACTGAAGTGACAAAGAAACAAAAATCTTTTCAATGTTTCTTTAAGCGTCTGTAATTCACTCATTTGCTTCCTTGCATTCACTGCCTGCATATGTTTTTTAGGATTTTTTTCTATGTTATTTTTGAATTCTCAAGACTTGAATACTGGGAAAAAATAAAAAGACAAAACACCCATGGCTACTGATATAAAGGGCTTAATTTTCACTTAGACTTTTATGTAAATGAATAAGTGAGAATTAAATTAAAGCCTTCTGAAGTCAGTCACTTTTCAAATTTGTGAGATCTTAAATAAGACAGTAACGTAGTTCACTATCTGCTTTTGAAGGGGGCTTATGTCTCCCCTTTGAGGACTTTTTGATTTTTTAAACATAACCTCTGAAAATCTATCAAAAAGTATTAAGTGATAGAACTCCAGTCTCTATTGACTGGGACAGACTAAATGTCTGGCCAAAACAGTAAGAAGATGCCACTAACAGCAAATATAATGCTGTCTTAAAGAAGTGGTTCAGCAAATTGAAATGACGTCACTGAAGAAGTAATGCAACACATTTCCAAAGCAGAGAGGAAAGCAGAAAGATTTGCAGCTTTTTATGGAGTAGGGGTAGAATGATAGAATATTTTTCATGAGGCTTTTCTCTTCCAGAGACTCAAAGTTCAGGTATCCAAACCTGAAAGAAATAGAAATTAATTGAGAAATGAATGTCTGAAAAATTATCTGCTAAGGGAAAATTTCAACAATTTACTGATCTAATACTTTAGATCTACTTCATTCATTATCCTGATTCCATTTTAAGATGTTGCTGGGAAGACATGGTTTTGGTTGGATGCATTTTCATATTCTTTGTGAGCTGTGAATAAAGTCTAGAAAAAGGCAGGGAGATTTGACTATAAATAATTTTCCCTTTTTTTTAGGTTTTAAGAAGCTGATAAATGATGTGTGCTGATAGGATTATTCTCTAGAATAAAGAAGTTGGCTCCTAGAAGTATCATTTCACACTTCCTTTAATGAAGTGATGCAATGTTATATAGGTCTAAATGTTATATAAGACCAAGAAGATGAAAAATTTACTAATGAATTATCATATGCTCTCACACAGAAGGAATCTCAACTCTGTATTTATTATGACTTCATAAACCAGGAACAAACTAAGGGAAGACAGAAATTACTGTTCTCTGCCAGTTACCTCAAATAATATATAAAAAGCTCGAATTTTGACAAGTATAGCTGAAGGCTAGAAATTTCACAAGTCTGAATTTCTAGCCTCTTAACAAAAAAATCAGTAGTTGAAGGAGAATTTCTCTCCCCTGGTGAAAGAAGGCTTTAAAATGCTCAAGATAGTTCTATTTTCTGTTTGATCTGTACTGCTGGCTGTCCAGCAATACATATACAGCAGCTGGGAGTCTGGTGACTCCAGCTGCCAGTGCTGAGTATCCCACAGAGAGCTGGGTGGAATTTGAGGGTGAAATGACCATATTGGTGCAAACTAGAAAATGCTGGTGATGCCTTGGGCTTTTGGGTTTTCTTTTCTGCATTGGTGTGCAGCTTTTGTTCAGGGTGCTGAGATCCTTTCACAGGGTGAAGAAGACACAACAATCCTACTCCAATTGGGACTCAAGGACATTTTTTCCAAACTTCAGGCTCAAAGTATAAACAACATGGAAGGAAGAGGGCGGGCAAGCTCCTGTATGCAAATGGACCCAAACATATAAAAAGACTGTGGTCTTGGGGCTGGCCCCCCTCCCTTCAGCCTCATCTTTGGAGCCATCCAGACAGAGCCTGATTTGTAGCACTGGTGCTGTCTGGGGGTGGCCTCTCAATAAATATCCTTTATTCCCCTCTTCCAGGCATCAGATTTGGTGACCCAGATGGGACACTGAGGCATCTAAGAAACCCTCTGTACCCTGCTGGAAGTCCAGAGGTGTCAGAGCCAAGAACCCCTGGAATGGAGGCGCACGAGTGACTGTGATGCCTTGGGCTTTGGGTTTTCTTTTCTGCATTGATGTGTGGCTTTTGTTCAGGGTGCTGAGATCCTTACACAGGGTAAAAAAGACACAACAATCCTACTCCAACTGGAACTCAAGGACACCTTTTCCAAACTTCAGGCTCGAAGCGAAACAACATGGAAGGAAGAGGGTGGGAAAATGAAGCTCCTGTATGCAAATGGACCCAAACATATAAAAAGAGTTTCGTCTTGGGACAGGCCCCCCTCCCTTTGGTCTCCATCTTTGGAGCCATCCAGACAGAGCCTGATTTGTAACACTGGTGCTGTCTGGGGGTGACCTCTCAATAAATATCCTTTATTCCCCTAACTCCATCTAGCCTCTGGTCCAGCTCTTCCAGGTACCACTAGGGGAAAGGGACAAGGAGAAAGGAATCAAGCATAGTTTATTTCAGAAGAAGGAAGGTCTAGAAAACAAATTTATAAGAAACAATTTTTTATGTCTATTGCTCATCAAACAGTTCATTTATTTTTACTTTGTAGCCTCATGGACTTTATTTTCCAGAATATCATGTCAAGTGAGCTTAAGTACAGAAACGACTGTGTCAATCTCCACATTCTGGGTGTTTCTATCAAGTTGCAGTGATTTACAAAACCCTGAAACTTTCCTAATGTTGCCTAATGTCATGGCTATCATGACCTGAAAATCAAGGATTACATGTGGGAAACCAGATGCTCATATTATTTGGAGTAAAATATTATTTCTGTAGAGTTGCTCTAGATTTATAGTGGCTTAATCAAGATAAGACTCTGGTTGGGTGCAGCCTGGAAGTCATCAAATGCTGGTTTTGGTGTTCTAACAGATGTGTCTGACTGGGGCAGGGTTGGGAGAATAAGAAATTTCATCTTGTTGCTATACCCCAATTCAGCTTCCATAATGTTGATAATTCCCTGAAATGTAGTTAATTACCAGTGAGTTCTAGTCAGAGACTTAAAATGTTTTATGCTTTCTTGGCATCTTGAGATTAGAAAATAGCAAGGTCTCCTTGTTGCAAAGCAGTAAGCTTTAACTGTGGAGTACACTGCACTTTGCATTTCCATCTCTTATGACTTTGTCAGCATGAAGGCTGTCACTGGGAAAGGAGAAGGTATCCACGATGACCAGGCATCTTGGAACACTCAGAAGGTGAAATAAACTCTTAAAACAGGTATTAAGACTACTCTTTCTTTTCAGGATCTGTGTCTCTCTTATCCTCACTTCCCTTTCTCCCTCCCACATTTTTTTTTGAAAAACAGTGTTTTGATTTAGTTTTGATGAAAACCACACAGTGCTATTCCAGGTATTCTATCTACTACAGGTCTAAATGAAACAGACCACATTTAACACAGCAGTTCAGGGAAACTATCATATCTACCCACCAGGCTGATGAAAAAAAAAAGCGATCAATAAAGACTATTTCATAGGAACTTCAGTAGGTGAGAGGAAAAGGCTGTGTGAGTAATGCAGTGTGGGAGTAATGGAATATGGGGGGAATACATAAATCAATGGAGGAAAACAATAAAAATGTGCAAGGAATGGTTTGCTTACCAATAACTTCTGTCAGAAACACCATTATGATAATAACTAGGATCATGAAAGCAGTTCTGTATAAGCCTGTATTAGCTTGCTTTCTTTTGTGTTAGAATATGAACTAAATGAAGTACAAGGGAACAAAATGATGGTAAAATTAGCTTTTATTTTTAGTAAGACTTGCGTTATGCATGTGTTTTACTCATGCAAATGCATTTTCCACTGATTCAAGTTATCTGATGAAGTTCAGTTATTCTGTATATTTCTTTTCTTCTTTTCCTGCATCTCTAGTTCAATCTTACATGTTTTAACTTTATCAGAAGCACAACAATAGGACTTAAAGACCCTTTCTTTTTTGTACATTTTGATTAATTCCCTTTTTGCATTTTGTCCTTCCAGAATCTTACACATACAGATAACAGTCTGTCACTCTTGAGGGGTCTTTTAGCAGATATTCAAGCTTGAAATTTTGTACATTAAATTACAAGATTTTCCATCTTCCAAATTTTCTCCTAGTATGTAAAGCAGTTGAAGTATTGAATAAATCTAGTAAATGGATTTTGGTGTCATAGAGATATCATCTTTGAATCATGTACATAATTGCAGAAAAGTTAAAAACACAGTTATTTCCACAGCTCTGTGGTATCCTTCCAATAAGATTACAAAATTACAAAGTAAAAATTTCTGCTAGCCATGAGGGGGGCTATATTAAATTAAGATATATTTAATGTCCACAAAATAAACTGCAAACTCTTCAAGGCAGGGATCCTGTCTCCATTTCTAGTTTTGAAGTGTTTTGATAAATGGAAACTATAAACAAGTCCAGGCATACATTTGGGTGTTTTGCATTATTGTGGGTAAACATCTATGTGTGGTTTTGACATCAAAAGCTAGTTTTTTACAAGAAAGGTGATTATACTGCCTTGCCCGGGTATCAGGACCTTTCAGCCTCACTTCTGCCTGCTGCTATGTCTGTATATAAATGTCAGAATTATGGTGGTATTCATCCAGTCAATGTAGACTGTTGTGTACTATAAAACTCTTGAGAAGTCTCTTTAAGAGGATAAGAAAATTACTGTGGCCTGACTGCCTTATTCTATTTTCTAAGAGGTTTAGGTAATTTCATCACCCTGCAAGAAATGAAGAAGGAAAGCAACAAAAGGGAATAGTCTCCATCTAGTAACATTTGTGGGTTGTCATCAGACAATACTGCACATGATCCAGGTGGGAACTCTTTCTTCCTACTGTCACTTTTCTCCTTACAGTCAAGGGTTCAGACATCTGATCTGTTGAAAGTCATAATTTAAGATTATATATCTAAAATGCATAGTACATCTGTTTTAAATATTTACTGATACTAAGATCTTCATCTTCTTGTATGTACCCCAATCTATGAGCTGTGGCATCATTTTAATACAGAGGTTATGCTTATGTTGGTCAAAAATGAAGAAGTCATCAAAGGAACTTTACAGGTACAGGAATCTGACTATAATACTAAATTGTTTAAAATGTGACTCATGCTGCCTTGGACCAGGCCAACAAGAACTTCCCTAGGCAATTCCTGAATAAATGATGGAGATTATCATGGAGAGAGAACAGTTTCCAGAGGACAGTTTTAATGAAGCTGCTTCCCTTTGGAGGATGAGAGCTGTAGCTCAAGCATGAGGACCTTTCTATGCTCTTTGACCTCAGCGCAAGCAACAGCCTGGGCACATTTCACACATCTACCTACTGGTAAAGGAGAAAAGCCACTCCTTTTCTAACCCAAAGAATATGGAAATATTTCCAGGAAAAAGGAAGAGCTCCATCACATGGAATTGCATGCCCTGCTTCTGAGTATTGCAGTTCTGATGCTTAAGCAGATGGAGACTGGAAATGTGGATTTGAATACAGCTGTGAAAACGGAGTTTGGTCCTTTAGTTTCCAATGATCTGTTGATCATATCCAACTGATCTGTTGGGAGAAATAAAGGTCAGTATGCTACATTTGCAAGTACTGACTTCCTGAGCGTTTCAAGCAAGGGGTAATATATGCTTCTAACTTCATAAGTTTGATCAAGATGAAAAATATTATTCAGTTGTACATATCATCTTAATTTTATTCTGCTATGAGATCTTGTAAGGACCAAAGTTGCAGCCTTTCTCTGTGCTGTAAAGAAAATGTCCAATGCAAGTTCCTAATCATCATCTTGTTGGGAGTAAATTCTACTTTGAAATGCTCACTGGGCATTATGCTGCTTAGATTCATTACTTGAATATAATGAGTTCCAGAAGTTGGCAGGTTATTTTAAAGATGGGAAAAAACCTACCACCTCCCCCGAGGGAAAAAGAAAAAAAGGAAAGGGAACTGTAGCAGTTTTACACCATTCTTTTCAGATCTTAATTCCCTCATATGTATCTAGCTCAGCATAATTATATGAAAATTAACAAGAAAAAACTCTGACAAGGTTAAAGTTCAGTTTGATTGTTTTATTCATGTAACTCCTGATTCTTCACCTCACTGCACAAGTTTTGTTTTGCTTTGACTCTGTTGACAGGAGTTCAGTCATACTGGTATGGAACAAGTTTAATGAGGTAGATGGTTATGCCAACAAGATTCTTAAAATAAATATCTCTTAAGAAAGTAAGTTAAGCACTTTAATTAAGGAATGCTAGAATTTATGTTACTCGGGAAACATCACCTAATACCTTTCATAGTGTTTTATGATAGCCTGTCATTTTTTGAACCCCATAACATCCAAGATAATTTCAGTATAATAATTTAGTGGCAACCCAGAACAGAGGCTGATATATGTTTTTCCTATATCTTTTCAAGGCAATCCCACTGAATTTACTAATATTCATTGAAATGTTGTACAATATATATATATAGGTTGTTATTTTTCTTCCTGGAATTTCAAACTGTAGTAGACCTGATGTCTCAGTTATGGATGCTCTTTCTGGTGCAGGACAACATTTCAGAAGTGAAGACAAGCCTGGACCAATAATTTCATATGTGGGCCTGGCTGTGCAGCACATCTTAGACTTGTTGCCACCCAGCAATATGATAATGAGGATATGCAAGGTACTAACTCTCCCATTTATATCAGTCATAGGTGTGAATGCTCACCATTATACATGTCAAGTTTTGGGGTTATTCAAGATGCCATAAATGAGAGTTAAATTATTGCCAAAAAGTAATGACAAAGGCTTGTCATGTAACTCATAAGAATGCCACAGTAAATTTGTAGCTGAAGCAGGAATTAAAATGAAGTTCTTTGTTGATATTTTTTGGGGGAGGATTTTTGTTTATTTTGTTGGAGATTGGATTTTGGAATTCTGTTTTTTGGTGGCATTCATTGAAATAATGAGATTTAAGCTTTTGTTTTTGTAGTTCTGCTTTATTATCTATGTAAATCTCAGTATCGAGAAAAAATGAAGTATTCTTCCTTCCATCATCACCACATATGATGGCTTTTTACTCCTTTACCCAAAGCTGACTCTTTAGCATGTTGAATAAATCATGACTGCTTTGGCTTAAAGCCAGTATAAGCATCAAGTATTATATTATTATAATGTTTATGTCCAAAGAATTTGTACAAAATGTTGGCATTTTCCTACTGTTGTGTTTTAACCTGAGTTGGCAGCTTAACTCCACACATCCTCTTGCTCACTCCCCCAGTGGGATGTTGGACAGAATTAGAAGGGTAAAAACTAGAAAACTAATGGGTTGAGATCAAGACAGTTTAACAGGGAAAGCAAAAGCCACACACTCCATCAAAGTAAAGCTAGGAATCATTCACAAATGCAGGCAGGTGTTCAGTAATCCCCAGGAGAGCAGGGCACCATCACACTTAATGATTTGGGAAGACAAACGCCCAGAGAAGCTGACTTTAGTCACAGAGTGGATTGTGGTGCTGCACCCCTCTCCTCCCCAGCCTCACTGTGACCTGAGAAATACTTGCTAGGCCATGGCCTTGACAAACTGCAGCTGGATTAAGCCCCTCTTTAGTTTGTGAGAAACACAGCCTGCTCCCAGGAACTTGTGCTGTCTAATGAGCATCTGTTTTTTAATGAACAGCCTAGAGAAACTTCTTTTTCTCACCTGAATAACAACCCAAGTGGAATAATACCTTTTTTTGTTAAAGCTTCTTAGAAAGTAACTGACTTGAACTGCAGCAAGGATGGATAATTGCTATGACTAAAGCCCTTGTGATCCTATAAACAGAGGTGCAAAGTGACACCCAAATGAGCTCTCAGCTCCCAGAAGATAAGGGGCTAATGTGTATATCTCAAATACCAATAGCCAGATGGCTGTGGAGCCAACAAAGGACTTCTAGTAACAACAAAAAAGAATGAGTGGTAGTAACTATATATTATTGGTATTAAGATGCTATGAGAAAGAACAATATTTGGCTGAAGAAGGAGGGACAGGTGGAGATAGGGCAGCAATTTTCTGTGAGAAAGAACCATAACTCAGTATATTGCAAGTACAGAATGAGTGGCAGGAAGTGGACGTGGACAATAGGGTGGAATTAAGATCACCAAAGTTCTCTGATCCATTTCAAGAAATATCTTGAAGAAGAGATTTCACATGATACCTAATTTGCATGGAAAGCACAAAACCTGTCTTTTGGGTGGAGAGAGTTCTCCACAAAAAGGTACCCAGGCAAGGTCAGGCAGCACCCACAGGACCCCGGACAGCTCATTGACCACACTGACCCAGCTGGATCAACACTAATTATCAGTTGGATTGTCTCTGAAACCAGGATGGACATTTCACCAGCTGGAACCAGGACTGGTGATCTTTTTTTTCTCTCTGTTTTCTCTTTTCCTCTCTTTCTTTCTTTATTCCTCCCTTCTCCCTCTCTCTCTCTTTCTTTTTTATTCTCTCTGTATTTCCTTAATTTATCTCTCCCTCTTCAATTTCTCTCTTCCTTTTCACCCTACCACATTATCCAAAAGACACTGCTGTGTGCTTATATAGTAGATCAGGTATTAATATACCAATTTCCATACCAGGTGTGCAATTTACTATAACAGCCTCTAACTGTGTGCATAGCCTCTGACATTTGCCAGTCCTTTTGACCACCAGTGAACATTCACAAATCTGAGGTGCTTCCTTCCCTGTAGGGGTAGATCACCACAATATCTTCACTCTGAATATGCTTTCCTTCCTTCTTTCCCCATCTCTACATGCTGGGCATGACAACACATGGTCTGGAATATCCCTTAGGTCAGCTGGGATCATCTGTCTGCCCTCCCAACTCCATGGGCACCTCCAGCCTCCTTGCTGGTGCAATGGGATGAGGAGCAGAAAACTCCTTGGCTTAGCATAAACACTGCTCAGCAACAACTGAAACATCAGTATGGTACCAACATTTTCATACTAAATCAAAATCAGAGAATTATACCAGCTACTAGGAAGAAAAATAACTCTAATCCAGCTCATACCAGGAGACCTACTCTCAGCCATTACAATCTACATCAATTTTCTGTAATGAAAGATATCAAACAATATTTTTGTTTGTTATATTGAGCTGAAAGAAGTAAACACAAACCAGTCTGTATATCTTTGGTGGAATCCTGCATGATTTTTTTAAAAAAAATTTCTACTGAATGCTCCTTCCCTTTTGCTGCATTGGTAGCTTGGGTCTCAGATGATCTCATGTATGGACAATGTAAAAACTCTCTCATACTCTCTCTCTTGTGACTGTTAAAATTATATCTGTTTATGCAAATGTATTTATAATTTCTTTTTATTTTTAATTTGCAAAAAAAAAGTCCAAGCCAAAAATATTAAATGAAGCTTTTGTTAAAAAATTCTGTAAAGATATGTTAGACATAAATCTATGTTATTCACCACACTATATCCTATTTTTTGTTGTAATTTTGTTGCATTTATTTTCTACACACAATAAAGAAACAAGTTTCAGTTGTCACAACTTTTATTTTCTCTGGCATAATAATCCAACTAAAAAAATTCTGATTTGATGGGAGTACAGGTGCTACGAACACTCCAAAACTCACAGCTCTCATTAATAAAGAATAGAAACATATTCTAAAGAATAAAAAGAGGTTACTTACTATTCACAGTAGTTGAATAATCTGTGGATAGTTTGCAAAAATTTCTCATCTTGAAAATGTATTTTTAATCATAAATATTCAACAAATTGCTTTGAATTAGCAGTTGACTTGGCTCTTCTCATAGCAGTTGCTTGTACTTACCTAAGTCAATTCTGCGCTTTACCTTGTAAAACATATCCATGTATTTTCTTTTTCTTTTTTGGATTAAATATCTTTAGAGAAATTGCATAGTACATATCTGTCATGGTCTATGTGTTAGGAAAAGCATTTACATGGTGTGCACACTAAACACATCCTATCACAATGACATACAAATTCTCCCTGGAGTCTGAATGCTAAAGAAAAATTTTGTTGACAATAGAATTTCTTAGGGCTCTTTATCAATTTAAATTTTGGGAATACTTAGAACATCAATTAATACAATGCTTATTTTAATAACATGATCTCAAGAAATAGGTTTTTATGGGATTAATTTCTTTAAAACAGTTAAACAATGGAATTTATATCAGCTTAGGACAAAACAGTACTAAAATCCTACTTGGCAGTCTTTAGGTATAGAATTCATTTTGAAGGCTGGTAAAAAGTTATATTCCAAATAGCAACAGATTTTCAAGAGATTTTGAGCAAAACATGCATTAAAATTGTTCTTTGATTTACTTGCTCTCCAGAGGTGTAAGAGATTGTCTGAAGTTTCCCTCAGTTGCCTCACGACCATCACACGGACAGAGGCTGAGACCCCGAAAACGCCAACTGCAGTTCTGGCCTGCTTGAGGTGGATGCTTGCCCAATGATTGCTTGCAGCTGTGCCTGCTGTGTTGCCACAATGCACTTGCTCAAGCAAGGACTGACAAGTGACAGCCTGTCCTGTTCTCCTGCACACACCTCACGACCATGTGGAGGGCTGATGCACCACGATGTACCAGGCATGGAACAATGGGTCTCACCACCATAGCCTCACCCTCACCCCCTTCTCTTGGCCTGATGCCACTCACTTTGGAGAAAGACTATAAAAACTTAACTTTCCAAAGACACTCTGGTGCAGCCCCATGGAAGGAAGATGGATCTATTGGCTGGACCATGAGGATTTCATCTCTCCATTGGTAGCTATATTCCCCCTTTTCCTTCTCTCTCTTTCTCTACATTTTTCTCTTCCTTTCCTGCTGCATAATTGTGGTTGACACCCAATAAAAGTGCACTGCTGTGATTAAACTGAAAGTCCCATTTTCTGTGTGTCCTTTTGCACTCTGAGATCGGAAAAAAGAACCATCACGACCCTCACTTGTGTGAGCGGATCGTGACAAGAGGTCAGAAGAAACCAATGATACAGAGCATAATATAGAAAGAGTTTGGGCTCAAATATTTTTCTGCTTCAGTTCCTCATCAATAAAACTTAGTCAAGCAACAGAACATATTACCACAGGACAGTGGTGATGGAAATATCTTCTGAGTATAAGGTGGTAATGGCATACCCAGAGTAGCTGGCAAGTGTGGAGTTTTTTGTTTTCATGTACAGAACAGCAAAACCACTTTTTTTTTTTATTTAAGCCATAGCAAAACACCTTTCAATGTGCAAATTTCTCTTCAAAGTCATCTCACAGAGACAAAAATATTCAAGCTCTAGGAATTTATTGCATATCTTTGTGTGAAGCATATGTATAGTTCATTAATCTCAGTTTAGTATTAGGAAATAAATAATGAATGTAGAGTGCTGCTTCTGAATCTAAGCAGAGCGCAACTGCAGTTAATCATTCTTCAATTTAAAAAAATCTCTTGTTTTTTCCTGATTTGGTTTATAGCTGGGAAATGGTTATCCTCCTTTCTCTTTTGCTTAATTGTTCTAATTTTTGTTGAATTGGTGGTTCTGAAGAATACTGTAATTAAATACAAAGTTTTTCTGTTCTCATATACAATTTGGTAGGGATTTTAAACCAACATTACACCAACAGCTCCTATCATATATTGCCCCCGACAATGACGTTTGCAATTTTAAAGGATGTACCTTGACAGAAATCTTAAGAGTCTAGAAAAACAAAAACGTTACATAAGTTAATTTTCCTAAAAGCTGCTCATGATCTGTGTTTTCAGTTTTTATATGCTTAAGATAAGCACAACTTTTCCTAAGCGAGCAGCATAAATCTAGATGCTTGTATTTCTCTCTGCTAGTACTCAATGAAAGGGAACAATCCCCAGTTTTCTAACAGAATAAGGATTAAATTCTAGAACTAGCTGGTATAAAGAGATTATTATTCAGTGTAGGTGCAGCCTATCCATGAATACTGTGTGGAGTTCTAGGACCTGCAATTTAGGAAAATCCTTGAATGTGTCCTGAGAGGGACAAGAAGAATTGGTGAGAGGGCTGGAGGGAGCATGCTAGGAAGGGTGGCTAAGGACTCTGGGTTTGTCTAACTTTGGAAAAGAGGCTGAGGATTGATGTCATTGCTCTTTACAGCTTCCTAGGAGGAAAAATTGTGGAGGGAGGTGCTGATCACTTCTCCCTTGCATTCAGCCACAGAATGTGTGGTAATGTTCAAAGCTGCACCAGGGGAGATTTAAGCTGTATGTTAGGAAGTGTTTCTTTTCTGAGAGGGTGGTCAAACTGCAACAGGCTTAAGAGGGAATATATCAATGCCTTAAGCCTGTTAGTGCTTAAGAGGCATTTGGACAATGCCCTTAAAAACATGCCTTACATTTTCATGAGCCCTGAAGAGGTCAGGCGGTTGAACTGGGTGATTACTGTACGTTTCTTCCAAATTAAATGTATTAAATGGCTCTATTATATTCCAACTAGAACTCTTCTATTTTTTTCTCTTGCTTTTACAAATATATTTCTGTTTTGACAAAAACACTGCTTGTCCCATGTCAAAAAGAGTGTTCTGTTTTTCTTTTAATTCCTTTATTTGGAGAAACATTCTTTTTGGCACTACATGAGATAGTCCCTTAGAAAATGGAGAAATCAATGGATTGGGAAATTTTGGGTTCTTAAGGTATTTCTGCAAAAAATTGGGACCATCATTAAAAATGTTATCTATTTTCCTCCAGTAATATTTGACAGGATGTATCTGAGATTTCAGTGTCTCTCTTCCATTTTTTTATTAACTTCATGGTGATGTTATTGTCATCTTTGGAGGTTTCATTGTGGCAAAAATATCATATTTAAGTTACAACACCATGTAATTCAGTATCATTCCATTGCATCTGAGAGTGTCAAATAAAGCTACCACAACTCACTGCATAGTATGCTGAGTAAAAGTCGTCAAGTGGACAACAAGGGCATCTGCATATTAAAAATATTTCACTTGCTCTAATTCTACATGAGCCTATCATGAGTCTGAGAACTTGATAGAATGATGATAAAATGTCTTACAAAAGCCATTTAAAAAATTCTAAAGCTCAGAGAGGAAAAATTTGGTGCAGCTCTACATACCTCTTACCACAAGTGATTGTGTTATTCAAGCAACAAGAAATGACAGGCTGTGCAGCAGTGTTGATTAATGGACACCTTGGGTGTGTAGTGAGGCATGAAGTGAAGCTGATGCATACAAGAAATACATTAATCACAAGAAGTTCAGAGTCCTGAAGCAACTTATTGTCACTCTCTAATGAATAGTTTCTACATATAAGAAAACACTGCTTATGGTTAATTTTACTGCTGGCATGTGCATTAAAGTTTTATGGCCCTTTTTTTTCTATTTTAAAATGTGAATTATACAAGTATTTTGGAAACAGATTAATAGTTTTGAGTATAGACACTTAAAATAGGTATATAGGTAGAGGCTAAAATCTTCAAGCACTGTTGAAAATGTAATTTTATATATTCATATATACATACAGCAATAAGTACTGTATTTACATACATTTAACAAAAAAAGGTCTCCTACTTATGAGACTGTGCTTTAAGAAAAGTATAAGCTTGGCTAAAAAAGTAGCAGCAGAAAGGAACTTTCCTTTCTTTTACTACCTTGAACGTTCTTTCTTTTTTGACTTCCCTATTCATTTTTCACCTACTGGCAAGTTATATTTGTTTGATAGTGAGGCCTCTGCTTAATGAATATCATTATATATCTTACCAACAGGAGGGGAACACAAATGATTTTTAATTAGCCAGTTTTAATATTTCAATCTTTTACTCACACTCTAGGGAGACCATTATGCTTTAACATATATTGTACATTTTTTTTAATATTTTATATTTCTCTAATAAACTCTCTAAGAGCCTGCTATACACTTTGTCATAATAAATGCATGTAAATATGTATACTATTCTATTCATGCTAGGGATGACACTGTCTACTCCTAAAAAATAACTTCTAATAGAAAGGGTAAAGGATCTTTAAATTAAGTTTGGTTCTGGAATGATTCAGGAAATACTGAAAAATTAACTTTCTCAAACAGTTGAGTATTGAAAGACCAAAGTCTGTGCAATGACTCATGACAGCTTCATTCTAAAATATGCTTCATGATTTCGCAGATGTAGTGTTCAAAAGTGCAGCTGATGATATGCATGACATGTTTTATGTAATAATGTTCCCTTACATTCAGCTCATTACATTTACTGGTGTTCTTCTTCCTATAACTGAGACTTCTGTGTCATACAAAATGCATTTAATTTATTCCTGTTCCTTAGCAATGAACAACGGGATTTGAAAAATTCCAGAAGCAGCTTTTGTTTCTACCTGGTAGCACATCTGTGTCATTAATATGTTCCTGTGTGTATCAGCAAGGTTATAGGTTAACACAGAGTTCTCTTGAGAAATTGCAGCAGATCTTGCTAAGGTCACAACGTTCACCACCATAGCAAGATGTCAGTGCTGTGCTAAGGGACCATATCAGGGTTCTTTTATTGTGCTGCTGATAGTTTTGGCTTGACCCATCTTAACTCTTGGCTGTACAAGTCTTTTTGCTACAAATATATCTGTTCCATCCTCCTTTCACTTTTAGGTCAGTGTTTGTTTATTTATTAGTTTTTTATGATGTCTGTCTTAAACATGAATGTTCCAAGGGAAGTTACAAATACTCTACAAGCACTTCAGCAAAGAATATTTTTTCCATCAGTGCATAGCTCAGCTAACACTTTTGTCTTGGAATTCATTTTATAAAATAAAGTCATTTATTTAATTATAATAGTGGTAGAATAAGGTACATCAGGAAAAAATATATTAATTACATAAAGCTCTGAAACAAATCCACTGTTTATAGCATAATTTTGTCTAGCTGAATTCAACATTTTCATAATTCTATTCAAATCTTAAGTATATTGTCTGTTGCCTTCTATTAGTGTTGTCAATCCAATTTACACAATCATTAAAATTTTTATCTCCAATAGCCTTATCCCAAATAACTACATATTTACTTCAATTTATTAATATTTTAGGATATTTTACTCCTTGTATTTTTTCTAATTATTTTCTTATCCTATTATTTTTCATTGTACCAGGGATTTTGGAAGTTTAAAGACAACTGAAGACAGTGTTATAAAAAAGTCAACTTGCTTTTAAAGTTATGATGCCTTCTGAAACTTCAATGGACTCCGAAATCTGCAAGAACAAAAATTGTTTTACAGTCATGACAAAATAATTTAATGAGCTTTAGTCCCTTCCCATCTCATGTAGTCTGCTAGAAATTGCTCCTAGAAATTGCTCCTAGAAATTGCTAATATCCAATTGTGGTTTTTTGGCCATTTCCAAGCACTGCAATAGTGTTTTGATGGAACTACTTTATGTCTAGTAAATATTTTTGTTATAAGTACTCTGGGACTTTTGCCTTGCAATCAAAGATAGGGGGTTTTATTAATGTACATAGCTGGCATTTGTTGATCTTGGATTTCATTTGATTTTATCTTTCCAAATGTGAATTTGATAGTTAATTTAGTAAACATTGTCATGACTTTCCACGTACTATGATTTTATTATTGTTTGCAAAAGTAAAAGCCTTAGAACAGCCTTAGATCTTAGCCTGTAGATCTCCTCGATTTTCTATCTTCTAACTATTAATTAACTTACAAGACTAATGGTTTCCCCTCCTTATGGTATTTTTTCTATTTTTCCAAAATCTTTCATTGAAGAATGTTGTTAAGTACCTTTGAGAAAGCTAATTGGACTTTTTTGACACTATCTCTCTTGTCCTCTCACTTTTTGACTCCTTTAAAAATTATTCATATTCGGACCTTCTTTTATAAGAACCACTTTCCATAATATTAGTATTAATTCTTAGGAAAAATAATCTCATTCTTTCATTTTGCATTACTTAGATATGTCTTTCTTGTCACCATTTCATTATGTTCTCCTCAAAGTATTTTGAAAAACAAACTACATTTAAACAATATTTTAAAATATTGTCATATTTTAAATTCAGATTTTTCATCACATTCCTTGTCTTTCCTACAGAAAAATCAAACAAGAATCCATGCATATTCTTATGTAGATATTACAATTACATGGCAAATGGTTGTTCATACAAAGGCTTACATGTGCCCGACAGAGAGTGGAAGCTACAGGCCTAAGTCAGAGAGCTGAGACTTTGGGTACCACCTGTGGTCTAAAGCAAATGTTTTAATTAATCTGTCAAATTATAAACTGGATGTACCAACAAACCACCAGATTAATGCAAGTACAATCAAATCACCTTTTTTTGTGGTTGGATGGGTGTGCTTGAGCAGAAAATCAGGCTCCACATTGATTCTATCACAAAAATAGTCTTACCTCTGTCTATCTCTACAAGAATAGTGCAACATCGTAGAATAATTAAATGTTAAGGGGTTGGAATGGACTTTAAAAATCATCTACTCCCAACCCCTTCTGTCATGGGCAGGGACATCTCTCACTAGATAAGTTGCTCAATGCCTGATCCAATCTGGCTTTGAACACTGCCAAGGTTGGGACATCTGCAACCTCCCTGGAAAACATGTTCCAGTGTCTCACTACCCTCACTGTAAAGAATTTCTTTCTAATATCTAAACTACATTTCCCCTGTTTATATTTGTACCTATTGCTCCTTGTCCTATCACCACAGCTCCTGATAAAGAATCCCTCTCCAGCTTCCCTGTAGGTGTCCTTCAAATACTGGTTCTGAATTTAATTTGAATTTATCTTTTCAAATGTGAATTTGATAATCAATTTAGCAAATATTGTCATGACTTTCCACTTACTGTGACTTCATTAGTATTTTCAAGATACTGGCAGGTTGCTAAATAGTGTCCACGCAACCTTCTCTTCTCTGGGCTGAACAGCCCCTACTTTCTCTGCCTCTTTTCATAGGGGAGGTGCTCTGGCCCTGTTATAAAATTCACGCTCTTCCTCTGGACTCATTCCAACAGTTCCATATCCTTCTTATGTTGGGGACACCAGAACTGTATGCAGTACTCTAGGTGGGGAATAGGGAATATTATTTAAGAATATGTGCAGAGGGAGGGAAGGATCTTTAAAATGCTGCGATGAAGTTCATAGCATTATGGGCAAGAGCTGAATCCAATATGTAGTGGACCAACATTAGTAAGATTCATTTGTACACCAGGAATTAATTAAGGTGAATATAGATTGGTACCTTTCTTGGATCAATCTTGTCTCTTAGTGAATTTGAACAGTGAGAATTAAATGGCATTTCTACTTCGCTTGAGCAGCTTTGAGGTTGTTAGATACGAATCCTACAATTTCTATAACAGCAACTCTACATATTTACATGCTAAAAACTAGTGAGACTTACAATGATGAAGGCTGTCGAAGACACAAAAAGATTACCAGCATGCTAAATAACAGAAGTACTCAATTCTTTTTTTAATTGAATAAATGTGTCTTAATACAGCCTATGCTTCCTTCAGAAAGGTTCAATAGGAGATAGAAAGTTGATCAAAAATAACTGCTAGTCATTTTTATAAATACAGCAATTGTTCCTTGCACTTATTTTAATCAGGGCAAGCAAAACTTATTCAGTCATAAACTTGTCCTTTATAAATCACCCTCTGCAGGTGAAAAGCAAAGAACATACAAGTTACTTGTCAAGCCTCATGAAGATTTACATAAGTCTCCTGGGGAATATCATACATGAATGATATTACCAACTAGTATTATTTCTACCCTGTAAATCCATAAATAAGGAAGTAGAAAAGCATAGATTTCAATTTTCAATGAAGAGCTTCATGGTCAGAGAAAAAATCACAAAGCCATCTAAGGTGAAAGCTAGATACAACACCACTCACAAAAAAAATATCAAGGGATGCCAGCTTAATTATGTCTGTGTTGCAGGCTTTCTCTCTCTGGACTGTGACCTAAGCTGGTCTCATCTGTGTGGTCTGTAGGAGAGGGGATAGGAATTGGGATTCCTGCCTCTGATTTGTGTTTCATGCTATTTACAAAATAATATATCCAGTTGATCTATAGAGTTTAAATTGCTTTATGAGGTGGCAGTATAACCTTCCTCATGAACACCTTTGTTCAGGTGCTGAACACATTTTATTGTGTGAAGAGACTTTGCAAGCAGAGACGCACAGCCAACAGTATACACAGGTAGGGCTGGAATGCCACCATTGCCTGTTCACATACTCACTGTCATCATCCCTTGCCTTAAACTGTCTTTAAACACTAACGTTGAGTAATTGTCTTCTGTTTGTAAGAAGTTTTAGGAGTGTATAACTTTTAATGAAGACCAGTAATTACTTCATGAATTCTTGAGTCATAGGTACTGTCTCAACTTCTCTCTATACTGAAATATCTCATATGGCTCCAGGTTAAATCCTCTTACACTGCCCAACAGCACTTTTTTCCTGTAAGAATGAGTGAAGTTTAGACAGCAGGGATTCATTAAATCAAACCATAAGTCACAGACAGGTGATCACTCGGGTTATGGTTCGCTGTAGACCCATTCTATAAACAAGTTTTCCTACCTTCTCTGGCCAGACACAGTATTGTGGGATATACCCAGTCAGCCCACAGTGCCAGTGAGTGCACACTTGGGCTCCTTCGTCATGCTTTAGAATTCAGGCATTGACATTTTTTGCTAAAGATTTTTTAAACTGAACACTTATGTTTTTAATATATAATGCAAAAATAAATCTCAGCCTTTGCAGTGAAATATTTTATTTTCATTATAATCTTAACTTTCACTAATCTGTAGTCTATAATTTGAATGTAATTATTTTTGGCCTATTTACTATTACATTTTGAAAATATTTTCTTTATTATGTCTGAAAAGCTTCTGTTTCATGATGCTCAGATTCTTAGAAGAACTTGATTAGGTTTCTGTTTTATCATGAATCAATTATTATCATGTATGGTAGGAGGAGTTATAACCTTTATATAAACAGTACAGAAATAGCTGTATCCTTGTTTTACTGGTCATCACACTGTATTTAAATGTTTGGAAATATTTCATCAATGCTGTTATACAAAAGATATGCCAATACCAGAATAAATCTGTTCCTTCCAACTCAGAGAAGTGTAGTTACTTTCTGTAACAGTTCCATAGTTCATATAAACATTTTGACAGAAAATATTTGGTGATGAATGCAGTGTAAAACTATCTGAGAATAAATGTACTGTGACTTGGAACACAAGATACAATTTTGTTTGCATAGAGGCAAAACGAGAAGATGACAGAGTTCAGAAAACCTATTCTCCTTCTAAAATTGCAATTTGACCTTGCTTTCAAGAGGAGTCTTTCAAAAAGTTAAACTTGACAGTGCAAGAAATTCCACAGATTGTTGTCCATAAACTTGTCAGTTACAATAGGACAATGCTCAAATTCTTCTTTAGTGTTCTGTACATTGGAGTTTTTTTTCACTTTTACTCTTCCAATACTCTCACCCATCTCACTGTGAGGGGAGTGAGTGGTTGTGCAGAGTTTAGTTGCTGGCTTGAGTTAAACAACGACAGCTTGGTACAAGGGGACTCCCATTGTTCACACGAGTTTCTTGTAAAATGAAGTGCAAATATCAAAGCAGGATAAAGCAAGTATGTTTAATCTCTGTAGTGCAAAAGCTTATCAAAGCAACAAAAATAAAAGGCTTTGTTCCCATACATTTCTAAGAGCAGCTCACGCCACTTAGATTGTATTTACATAGAGCAAGAATTTAGTGATGTAAATGAAATCACTGAATATTGTATATATATTGAACTGTGCTTAAATTAAATTATGAAATACAGGCTATAACAATCAAGCAGACTGCTGAAATCCAATAAAAGGTAAAAACTCTGAAGCACAGACATATCTGCCTCCATCTCAGGATGCTAAATGTGTTGTACAAAACATATGGAGGCAAATCCTCACTTGATGTTAATTGGTGTAATTCCTAGAACTGAATGGACCTACCCTATCCAGTCAACTCCATCCTAAAGAAAACACACAAACAAACAAAACAAGCAAACAAACAAACAAAAAACACAAAACAAACCAAAAAACCCACACACAAAAAAAAAAGAGTTTTCAATTATCTATTCAAAATTCCAAAAAGCTAGGTAAGGGAAGGCAAATATTGTACTGAGGTAGATTCTAATG
>VWYI01021633.1:69563-91656 GCA_013399455.1 Anthoscopus minutus
TCTGTAAAAGATCGTGCTGGGGTTACAGCTTGCAGAGGCACATTTAATTAGTTGAGATTATGAGGGGCTTTAAATCCACAGAACAATGGCACAGGAAGTCTTATAACTTCAAAGTAAGGCAAATTGGACAGAACCTATCAAGCTACTCAAGCAAAGCTAGGGGACCCTCTGTAACTGTAAACCCTCTTTAATTTCCTGAATTAATTTAGAAAAAGTCAACAAAATAAAGGATGAATAATGCTTTGCAGCTAACCACAAACACAGAAAAAATAGCTGATAATCAAAGCTCTCTGAAAAGGTTTTCTCTTAAGGTAGCCTAGCTCATTCCAATGCTCCCCAGTGTAGTGTTTCAGTAAGTGATATATATTAGAAAGTGTTGCTCCTGGCTATGTTTTAAGAACACATCTGTGACCATTCCTATCCCATCCCAAGTATTGACTTCTCCATGTTCAAAATTGATCCTCTGAATTGCTCAATGAGTGTTGTTTTTCACAATTTATTGTACTATAGGACAAGGAGATGAAGGGACTTTATTTATAGTTAATAAGCAAAGACAGAATTTAATATGTTATGATGCTATTGATTTTTAAAACACATCATGCATCAGTGAGTGATCTGTCCTCTATAGCTTCATATTGGGACTTTTTAAAATGTGGGAAAAAGTAATATGATGATATTTCTATTGTCCCTTTTCTCTTCTGCCTGTATCAATATTTGAATTGGGTGACTGTAAAAGGTAGGTATTAGCTGTCCCATACAGCAGCCTATGATGGGAGACACTGAGGCATGAAGCAGTCTGCAGCCACAGCAGCACCCAGGCAGATTCTGAAATCAACAGTTTTACAGAGAGTTTATTTGCTCGCACATTTTTAATCCAGATGTTGTCTGATTTTGCTGTTGACTTGCAAACAAGATGAATGACATCTTCAATGTTATTTTTCAGGTTTTTTTCTTTTTCTTTTCTGATTTAAAAAAAATTAAAAACAGACAAAGAGATGATTTTAAAAGCTAGGGTATGGTAGTCTGCAAGTTTGTGGTTTTGGTTTGCTTTTTAATGTATTCTGGGCTGGAACCCTGAAAGCCAAGGTTTGGCTTGGAGCACTTTTTTTAAAACGATTGAGTTACGAACTTCCACAGAAAGGGTTATAATAGAAACACTAACAGGCATTTAACTATAACAGTAGTAGCAGGGTTGTTATAATAATTGGATTTGGGGTGGAATACAAAGCTAAATTTACAGATTCTTTCTGCCTTGGGGGAGCCATTCATTTCTGTCTGAAACAGCTAAGGCAAAACTTAACATCAGCAATAGGAAAAAGACACTAGAAAAATGAATGGTTCTATCTCTATTGGCTCCAAGAAAACAATTGTTTCCTGATAGATTTAGTGATGTATGAAATATATAAACCTACATCTGGGAATAATCACAAAAAGGATAAATTGATTTATATTGACTGTCTTACATTGTTGCTTTAAGCTAAAATGTGGAAGTTCATATTTGACACATGTTTTTTTCCATTGAATAGTTCACTGGAGTGTTAAATTAAACAAAAACACCCAAACAAAACTGAAGAAATAAAGGTGGAAGCAATTAAGAGCTTAGCCTGAAGACCATCTGAGGGTCATATGGCTTAATTCAATTTACAGAAAAAAACACCTTTTTTTTTTAATTGCCAAGTTTGTGAGACCTTGATAACATCTTAATGTTTATGCAAGTGAATTAAATTGCTTCCCTCTGTCAGATAAATAAATGAGATAAAGTCATCAACAAATTACACCTAGTAGCAGTACCAATATTGCCTGGGGTAACACTGAAATCTTGCAGATGGGTTTTCACATCTCAAGATATGTTTTAGTTTTATATCCTTGTCAAGCCTCTAGTATTTGTATGCATCCCAATATGTCTTAAAAACACCCATTATGCTGCCACGTTTTGGACTCTCCTTTAATTGAGAAAGATTAATTTGTATTTGAAGTAGGCAGGAATTCAACCCAGTGGACTTAATTTCTCCATATATGTAAGCAGCATGCTCTATGATTCCTATCAAAAAACAGTTTTGATCAGTTGATAAGGGGGAATTTTATTTTTTTGAAATCTGTACTTACTATGACCTAGATTATGATGTTCAGTTACCAGTAAGACTCAACCAGTGCACTTCCATTAAGATACAGTCAGGCATCTTTAAAACTCAGGTTAAGGACTTGATGAGATAAAGACAAAGTAGAATTTATATTTAAGGATGCCTGCATCAAAAAGTGTTTGTAATGACTCTGCATTTTTAAAGTGTCTTTGAGCAAAAGAAAGGTTGTTCAGTGACTTACATGGGATCTGTCCTCTCTCCCTGCACTGGGCTGGCAGCTTGCATTCCTTTCAGTACATCACCCAGTAAAATGAAAGTCCTGCTAGGCAGCACATTCCGAAAAATTCTTTCAATGATAATTAAAAATAGCTTGTATGAGCTTTATATTAATCCATTTCAGTTCTATTCCAAGCTTCTGAGAGCACAGCACTGAACAGACACTGGATTACACTTTTAAATTATTTGACAAGAAGAGGCATCTCTTGGCTCTGTCCAGTTAATTTGGTACCCTGCATGTGCTGACTGCCTACACTGCTGCTGCCCATTATACACTCAAAGACAGATGTGAGACTCAGCAAGGGGCATCCTCCTGCTGTTGGACAAGAAGCTGGAGCAAAGGCAGAAGGGAATCTTCTCTGAGATCAGTTTCACCAGTCCACCACAGGAGTCTGCATAGTTTTTATAATTTAATTCAAGCATAGGTAGTGGAATTGTGAGTTGAAATTTTACACATAATAAATCATGAATCACGAAATCCCTTTTAAATGCTTTAAGAAGTAAACTAAAAATCTTAGCTTTAGTATTAGTTTTAGCTTTGGCTATAAAGGTGTCTGTTGGAGCAGTGTAATCTGCCTTTGTATTAGTTCTGTCAAACCTGGTTTTCTAAATCAGTCTCTGTTTGAAATGTCTTTGTTTGTTTTTTTTTCCTTGCATCCTAAGAGTATATTCATAATAATGGCAGTGTAGTTATCTGTTAGCATCCCCACAGTGCTCCTCATAAATGAGTACTGCCTTCTGTCTTGGGACTGAATAGCTGCTGCTGAACACAGTAATTCATTAGACAAATGTTGCTACAGGAAACCTAACTAAATAGTTTATTATATGGCATTTTCAAGTATCAAACCGCTAACATAGCTGGTTAACCAGAAATGTATAAGAAATTATATTTATAATCTATTGAATGCAAGAAAAAAAACCAGAAAACTGCCAAAAGTTGAATTGTCTGACTGTTCATTTAAACAAGTAATGAAAATGGCAATAGATGTAAAAATCTTCCTGATAATTCTTTTTTTTTTTAAAATATTTTTCTATATAGATTTTACTGTCATCTACTTTTCTAGAATTAGTATTGTATAATGCCATAAATTTTTTTTCTAGGAAGTCTGCACTAACAAAAGTGAAATATATTTGTATATTTAATCTCTTTCATTCTACTGTTCTTAATTTCTTAATTAATTTATTTCATTCACATTTCTAATGTCCTCAGTATTTTCCAATACTCTTTCTTGTCTCATCTATGTAACAGTGTCTTAATCTCTGATATTTCTGTGATTTTTGTGCTTGGCTCTCATTTATCCAAGTGCTAACTCCTATGATAGCTGCTTTCATTGTTCTCAGAAACTATAAAAGGAATTCGAACTATGTAGGCACTTTTTATTATGTTATTTCTTTTTTGGTTTTTGTTTGTTTTATTTTTTGTTTGGTTTTGCAAAATAGTAATACTTAACTCCTCATCTATAGTTTTGTTTACTATTAAACTGAGCTTTTCACTTTGGATCCTGCAGGAGGACCTTTTGTATAACAGGAAGATATGGGTCTACAGGAAGAAACCTGATCAATTTTCTACAATCATTTATGTTCCATCATTTGATTTGTCCAAAATATTTCTATCTCAGAGAAATTTCACAGTGGTTGCTTATCATTTTGAATGGCACATTTCAGTTTATTTCAGAATTAAGTTCTCTATAGATGAACAGAATTTAGAATAGTCATTGTGAAATACTTACTCCAAAATATTAGGTAGATTTCCTGCATGTTCCTTGGCTTCTTAGCATTCTTTAGTTAAATGTAAATTACTATCTGTGTGTGCTGGTTGCAGAGAGGAGGCAGAGCTTATGGGTATGGCCAGATTGTTGTTCTGTACCCTGCACATCATCTCTAGGGAACATGGTTTCAGGAAGAAGAAGAGGTGAGTACACTCCTTTAACTGCACCATTTTGTTTCCATCTCTTTCTAAGAGAGGTTGCCAGGACCAGCACTTGCACACCCTGCCCTTTCTCATATCTGTCTGTGCCTTTTGGTCCTCTGAGAATACAGTTCTTAAAGTGGCAAACATGGCTGGATTGTGAATGCAGCCCCGAGATGCTGCTCTGAGAAAAGGGGCAACGAGGCTGAGTCCATCAGAATGTGTGTCCTGCTCCAAGAAAAGAAAAGAAATTATGCAGCTCCAGAACGTGGTGCTGAAGGAAAGTGACCAAATGCTGCTGAGCTCAGTAGCACAGCAGAGAAGGCACAGTGCAGAGTAAAACCCCAGCAGAGACTGACCCCACTGCAGCAGAGAGGTATCACAGTGTGGTGCGGTGTGGAGCAGATGATTTAGCTTTTGATCTTTTTTTTTTCCATTGTCCCAGGCTTAGGGATGAGAGGGGGACCCAGCAGGTCAGGAATGCTGTCCATCTTGTATTTATCTGTGAAAATGTGCTCTACACTGCAGCCAAGGGGAATGGTCCTTCCTGCAGTCCCTGGTAAAAAGCACCCAGGGAGTCCTGAGAGTGACATATGGAGTTCTAGAGTTGGAGGTAAAAAGGATCTGAGGCCTGTTACACCACTGAAAAAGAGATCTTGGCAGCTTATGAAGGGTTTTGATCTATTTCAGAAGTGACTGGCACTGAAGAACAGCTCCTCTTGGCACTCTGACTTCCAGGGCTGGGCTGGATGTTCAAAGGAGAAATCCCTTCCATACGTCTTGCTACAGATGCCACATGGAGCAAGAGGATCTCTTTGATTACACAGCAAGCTTGAATAAGAAATCTCAGTTACCCAGGGATCTCCAAGATCATCATGAACTGGCTTTAAGGTGAAAATTCCCGGTCGTCAGAAGAGGAAGAGAAGAAGGTTATGTGCTGAGGAGGCCACACCATATAATCACACCATTTAAAAAGAAAAAGCAATACACTCTCTCCACTGACTTTTCCTGGGGTATCATAGGGGCAAATTGAAAATGGAAAGCTACTGTATGGAGGAAGTCCTATGTGGTGAGACACAGAATCTATTTAGGGACAAAGTGGATCAAATCAGATTGCAGATCTCAAAGTTGTCCACTTGGCTTTAGATATTGCCGAATGAGAGAACTGGCCAAGACTCTACCCCTAATCTGACTCATGAACATAGGTGTGGAGAGCGTAGTTCAGAGTTAGCTAATTAAAAGGAAACATAGCAATACTAACCTTAGCTCAAAGCTGCAGTAACCTTGAGACTGGTGAGAAAACCCCTTATCTTTAACCACAAGAATGTCAAATATGAGAAACTAAACCATAGCCAAGTTCTGTTTGTGTGTATAGAATTTAACTAATAGTGAGTTTAGTTTTGCAATATGCATTAGGCTAATTAACGAGGATATAAAAGAAGTGCTTTGTTATCAATAAACGAGCCTCGTGATGACCACCTGGTGTCCAAGTCTTCCTTCGCCAACACATAGGAAATGCTCTCTTGGCTTGTCTGGAAAGATGGAAGAAAGCAAATTGGCAGCAGAGAGGAAAATCCACCTGGGCTAAGAATGGTGAGACATCACTGCTAGTGTAGAGAAGCTGGCTTATAAGTCCATCTTGAAGATCTGCATATACCCAAAGGATCAAGTTACCAAAGAGCATTGCAACAATAGACAGGTGGATCAAGCTGCCAAGATTAAGGTGTCTCAGATAGACCTTGACTGGAAATACCAGGGTAATAATTTCTGGCTCAATGGGCTCGTGTTGCCTCAGGTCATCAGTGAAGAGGGGCAACATAAACGGCATCACATTGAGATGGTCTTGTGATCAAGGGGTGAACTTAACCATGGACACTATATCCCAAAGTTATTGTAACTCTGAAATTTGTGCTGCAGTCAAGCAGGCCAAGCATGTGAAGTTCCTGTGGTATAGGGGACAATTTTCAAAACCAAAATATGGGGCAGCCTGGCAGATCAATTGCATCCCACTCTTGCAAACCTGCCAAGGCAAGCACTGTGTGCTGACAATGGTGGAAACAACCACTGGATGGTGGAAGATGTACCCCATGCCTCACACCATTGCACAGAACACCATCTTGGGTCTTGTAAAGAGAGTCCTGTAGTGACATGGCACCCCAGAAAGAATTCATTTGGACAGGGTGACTCATTTCTAAAACACAGTTTTCCTCCACTTCCAAATCACATCTTGATTTTTAATGTTGTGCCACTATAACTTTCTAAGAACTAGTAAGTGACCATAAATTGCTCATAATTGCTGAAATTTTTGTGTAAGTTTTATGTCCAATGTTTCCCTACTTGAAATCTGCCCTTTCATGAGAAATTAGCCACTAAGTGTGTAAGAACATACACAAAATTGTATATGTTAAACTGAAGGTCTATTAAGACTAGAAATTAAGAGGATGTGAAAAAAACTGTAAGGATGGACTGACACTCTGCTAGGTATTTACATGGTAGTTCTGTGGAAGAAGTAACTCTTTAGAGAGTGAGCCTTGGAAGTAAAAAAGTAGTTTGTTCCTGAATATGTCCTTGGGTAGGCTGGTAAGGCTCATACTGAGCACTTAGATGCCTGCACTTTTTCCAAAATGATGGAGGACACAAGTCCTCTTCAGAGAGGGATCATGTCTTAAATTTTTTCTGGACCAGTGACGAAGAGCACTTCAGTGATGATGGGTTACCTTCTAATGATATTATTCCTAAATCAGGTACTTCAGGTAAATGCTTAAAACACAGCACGCTCTTCTCTCGGATTATTAGATAATCATCCTGGTAAGAGTCCAGAGTGCCTATGGTGTTCATGGCTGTCCAAGAGCCCAAAGCTCTGAAAAATCAAGTTCCTTTGTGCATTATTTCTAAAGGAAGAGGGAAAGAAAATCGCCTGCAGAATAAGCAGCTGAAATTCTTGGAGCAAAGCCCTTGTGGATTAAATTTTCCTCTCCTCTGAGTTCACATGCTGGGGGGCTCTAGAAGAAACTGAGATGCTCAACTCCTCACATGAAAAAAAACCAAAACATCTCATTTAAAAGGGTAGGGAGTACAGATGAGGAGAAAAATAATTTGAATTATGATTCAAAGTTGCTAAGCATTTAGATTGCCTAGATTAGAATTTATAACTTTTATTAATCTGTACAATATTAGAATATAAGATGATTCAAGATATTTTACACACTCTGAGTAATTTTTTATTGTTTTCTTAATATAGTCTTTTTACATAATGCATTTTCCTGTCATTTTTAACACAAAATTTAATGATTTAAGTATATAAGACTACACTTAGGAAGCCAGTTTATCTCTAGAGTCTGAACATGTGGATCTGATTTGAACGAAGATAAATGGTCTCATTTTATTACAGGAACTTTTCATTAATAATACCAGGTATGTCATGCACATTATAACAGGTTCATTGCATTTGGTTCTTTTGACATTTTATGAGGCAATGTTAATGAAAGTTGTGAGCTGCTACATAGCTTTGTCTTAAAGAAAACAACATTGCAGATTATTTACAAAAGTCTATTAAAATTTCATTAAAATTAAATAAATGAGCTATTTTTGCTAGATGTTACAAATTCTATAAAGATTCTATAAATCTCTATAAACTGAGAACAAATGCTCAAGAAACTTTATAGCATTTCATAGGACTTCTGGAAATTATTCATGCTAAAAATTTTATTGCTCTACAATGAAGACATATGTAGTAGATAGTAGATACAGTATATATGTAATAATTAGTAATCTAGATTTTGTGATCTACATAGATAAGATCATAAATTAGGTTTTAATGTGTTTCTATATTTTCTCTTCATATGAAAGCAAATTTCTTAATTTGTAGCTGCTCTGGTATTTAAATACTTTTAGTTTTGGTATTTTTTTGTTCTCAGATTCTCATAGTTAAGTTCTCATCTTTGGTAAAATACAACAGAAAGTTATACCACTAGGAGTAGTACTAGTGTGAAATCTAGTCCTTTGAAAATTGACACAGTAATTTGTTCTTGTAATAGAATTAGACTAAGTCACCAATTGGTTTACACTCATAAGTAATGTGCAGGTAGTGAAAGAATGAGGAAGAGAATATATTTAACATAAATTTAGGAGGTAGGAGTTTACTTTTTACCATAGTTCTCCAGCTGACTGAAGAATGATACTGGAAATTGTACTACGGCGCTTATCTATAGGATAAGGAACATTATCAACCTTCTGTAAAGACTTTTAAATTTAATATCTGTAAATTTCTGTTAAACTTAAGAGTGTTAAATTTTAGGGAAGAATTTTCTGGGTTATGAAAAAGCTCAACAGCTCTTGCCATTAAAGAAGTGTGACAAGGTATTGTCATGGCAATGGCTGAATCATTACAGATTGCAGATTAATTGTGCTTCCACTGACACTTCAAAAAATGAGAATAATTCTCTGGTGGGAGAAAAAATCTTTGCTCAAATCTTGACAGCAAAATAAAGCTATTAGTAAAATATAGAAGAGGAAATACATACACTGCTGAAAATAACTATATTTCAGTTAAATTATAATGTGTGAATTTGGAAAGTTTTCTCAGTCAGAAAATCTCCACTTAATAGACTGAAGAAGAGCAGTAAGGGTTTATAGAAATGTCTTTAATGGGAACTGATATTTGAAAGCAAAGGCTAGTGGGACTGATTACTTTTCTCATTAGGCAGCATCACTAACAAAATAAATCAGATATTGCCATATAACATTTCACATATCTGCCAAACTGAAGGATATAATCCGGAAACATACCATGAAATTAGCATAGATATATGCAGAATTGGAATCAACAAACATTTTCATCTCATACCAATTGACAAGAAGCAGTGTCACTGCTGCACACAATTTCATCTGCAATTATTATTAGAGGGACAAGTGAAAACATTATGAGCTACATATTTCTCCTCATGTTTTGATGTCAAGTTCTGCCCAAACCAATGTCTGTAGGAGGAAGAGTTTTCTTTTTTAATACTGTGTAATATATCCTTTGGCAGTATCTTCCCCTTTCCAGAGCAAAAGGTTAAATGAGATCCTTTCCCTTCACAGATCTGGGCTGCTGTGCAGACAGAGTGCAAATGTTTCTCAGGAAGGAGTGTGGAATCATCTCAGTGTGCTGGCAGAGTCTCCAGTGTGTTGGGTTCAGTGCCACAGGGTGGCTGGGGACAGAGGACACAGGGCACTTAGGCCAAAGCAGTTTGCTCCAGGGTCTCTGTGCAGGTAGCAGGGAACGACATCCTGTGCCAGAGGTGGCTGAGGGCTCCTGATCAGGGGATACTCTGAAGATGTTCTGTGCTGAATGAGTAACAAAATAATCAAAGGCAGGGCAAGGCAGAGGGAGAGTTAGTAGAGCTGTTCATAGGGCTGTCCATGTAGCCAAAACAAGCATTTGATTCTTTCAAGCAGAACAGCATTGCTTTAACTGGCAAGACGAAGAAAATCTTTGATCATTTTGTTAGCACTACGAGAACATTTTGGTAAGAAGACCTAAGTTCAAATCACTCTTTAAGTCAAGAAAAGGAGGAAATCTTGCTGTCTCTCCTATATTCTGTGTGAATGCTCAACAAAGCTCTGTGTTTACGTGTGTGGCAATATCTACATGGCCATTTGGGAATGTAGCTACTTCATTGACACTAGTTCTGTTCTCAGCAGTGTACTGAACACTCAGAAACTCTGAGCAAATGAACAAATATCTCTTTGTTACAGTCCATTTCTTATGGTCTCACCAAACATAGAACTAGCATATATATATATGGGAAACATAAAGATAGCAGCTCTTCTCCTATATTTTCCTGAGTTCCTTCAGCCTCACCCCTCCTTAAATGTCTCCAGCTTTGGTACAAGACATTGAGAGTTGAAGCTAGGGCTAGTAATCATCTCATTGTTGATGGGTAACATTTGACAGATTTTTCACAGTTGCTGTTTATCAAGCTGGCACATTTTCTGCAGATGTACCTTCAGCAAAATTCCTAGTTCTAGCTGAGCCTTATGCAACCTTTCTGGGTTGGTTGAAGGTTTTTTATATTTTACTCCCTTTGTTACATGCAGCATACCTTTCTTGATAAATTAACAGTAAACAGACAATACACTACACTCCATTATCAGGCTGTCCAATGAAGCATGACATTTGGTTTCCTTAAAATTTCTATTTTAGCATAATTCATACTGAGTAGTCACCAATGTTTAAGCCTTTGTAACATTTATTCAGCTTTCCCCTATTTCTGCTAATTTATCCTCCTTCTGTAGCTAAGAATGGTAAAATTTAACATATACTCCCCAAGGACCCATCTCTTGCAGTTCACTATGAAATTTTACTTATTTTGTTTTGTTGCTTGTTAATGTTCTTGTCAAAAAAACAAAAAATTCCTAAGGCAAAACACCCTCCTCAATCACAACCCAAAGCATATGCAGGTTGCTCTTATAGAAGTGGTCATCTAAGTGACTACATCAATGAGCAAGGGAAGGGCTGCAGGCATCATTTATCTGGACTTCTGGAGGGCTTTGACATGCTCTCCCACAATATTCTTCTCTCGAAATCAGTGAGATGGAATCAGTTAGAGATAGATTGTTAGATAGATTAGAAATTTATGGAATTTATGCCTCTGGAGGGTAGTGGTCCATAGCTCAGACTCCAAATGGACACCAGTGACCAGTGTTGTCCCTTAGGGGTTCATATGGAGATCAGTGCTATTTAATATCTTCATTAATGGTATAGGTGAAGCAATTGAGTGTCCCCTCAGCAAATCTGCAGATGGCACCAAGCTGAGCAGTGGTGTAGACACACCTGAAGGGTAGGATGCCATCCAGAGGGACCTGGACAAGCTCAAGAAATGAGCCCATAGGAAATACATGAAGTTCAGCAAGGCCAGGTTTAAGGTGCTGCACCTGGGTTGGGTCAACCCCTGGTAGCAACCCATGCTGGGGGATGAGCAGATCCAGAGCAGCCCTGCCCAGAAGGACCTGGGGGTGCTGTGGGTGAGAGGCTGGACATGACCCAGCCGTGTGCCCTTGCAGATGAGAAAGCCAAATGTGTCCTGGGCTGCATCAAAGCAGCGTGGGCAGAGGTGAGGGGGGGATTCTGCCCCTCTGCCCTGCCCTGGAGAGACCCCACCTGCAGTGCTGCATCAGCTCTGGGGTTCTGAGCACAGGAAGGACATGGACCTGTTGGAGCGAATCCAGGGGAGGCCAGAAAGATTATTTGAGGGATGGAGCATGTCTCACGTGAGGAAAGGCTCAGAGAGTTGGGACTCTGGAGAAGAGAAGGCTTCAGGGAGACCTAATTGTGGCCTTCTAGTACCTGAAAAGAGCCTACAAGAAGCCTGAATAAAAACTTTTTACGAGAGCATGCAAGTGACAGGACAAGGAGGAACGGTTTCAAACCAAAAGAGAGTAGGTTTACATTAGACAATAGGAGAAAATTCTTTAATGTGAGGCACTGGAATAGGTTGTCCAGAGGAGTAGTGGGCGCCCCTCCTTAAAGTGTTGAAGGCGTTTCCAAGATTGGAAAGGGGTATGAGAGATCCTGTCTAGTTGAAGGTTCCCTACCCTGCTCAAGGGGTTTTCAACTAGGTGATCTTGAAGGTCCCTTCCAACTCAAGATATTCCATGATGGTATGATTTTTTATTCACTGGCAAAGGAAGGAGTCGTTACTGAAAAGTCAGTCCCAACTGCTTCACATACCAATATTCTGCTTAATGCATGCAAAGGTACATAACGAAAGAGAAAGCACTTACCAGGGTAACATTTCAGATTAAAATAATTCTCAATTAAAATTAAACACCCTATTTACTCTAATCAGCGATTGTGCTGGTGGTATTCTCCCACGATGAAATCTGTCCTAAAATAAGTAATCTCCTAACGTAAGTAACATTTACAAAACATTGGCACAAGCTGTGCTGCAGTTCAAAAACCATGTGTGCTCTACTGTGTAAAGGAAAAAGATGCATGATAGTAGCTACATATATTAGCACTGGTAGGGAAACAGGATAATTAAAAGATAACTAGGAAGATAATTAAATGAAAACAGAGACTAACCTGATGTGCTTTAGGCTAAGTGCAATAATTAATCTTGATAGATGGTATATAATAAGTGCCTTCGAATTTGGTCTCCCACACTAGCTTGCTATTATGAAATCACAGTTCTTTGTGCAGGAAATAATTGTTCTAATGTGAAATGTTCCTGTTATTAGATCCTGTTATATCTTCTGTGGAAGGTGCATTTTAGAGAGTAGGCAGGAATAACTGAACGCAATTAGCTATGGAATTTCTGAGGCTTGAAAATACATAGGAATCCTCTGCACCTTCCTGCTCCTGGCTTTCAAATACTTTAATGAAAACTGCTGGGGTGGTTGTTCTGGAGACTAGAGAATCTCTGCAGAGGGAAAGGTCCATTGAACAGAGAGTGGTTAGGCACAGAAACAGAGTCCCCAGGGAAGTGGTCACAGCACCAAGTCTGCCAAGTTCAAGGAGTATTTGGACAAAGCTCTCAGGCGTTTGGTATGATTTCTGGGGTGGTCCTGTACAGGGCCAGGAGTTTGGCTTGAAGATCCTTCCAGGACAAGATATTCCATGATTTTTTGATTCCTTGAACTGCAAGGTTACTTTAATCCTATTTTAGAAGGGAACACTTCTTGAGAGGAATACTTCTTTTTATTCCAAAATATCAAAATATGGGCTTTGGGGTATTTTGCCGTTTGCTTTTTTATTCAAACAGATTCAAATATTCATAATCAGAATCCCTAGGCAGGATAAACTGAGTGAAACTCTTCCAGTTTGTACCAATATGGAATGCAGTTATACTTGTCTGTCTTTGGCTTGCCTGGCCTCATGCAAATTGTTATTTTGCAAGTTGCAGTAACCCACACATACCAGTTAACCATCTATATGGCATCTAAATGGTGAGTATCCATATAATGGAAAGCAAAAGGAAGACTCAGAGGATGCTGTGCAGCAAGGGAATGATGGGTATGGAATTCTCTCTGGATCTCATTTAGAACGGTGCAACAGCAAATACCATAATAAAATTGATTTAAGAAAAGATAGAAGTAAGAAGAGAAATATAATTAACAAATAAATCTTATGTCCCTTGAGATGCTGGGAGCCCTGCTTTTGTGAAGCATAGGGGAAGTCCCACAGCTTTCTCCACTGATGTCACCTATGGAGAGGTTCAGTACTCGTCATAAACTTTGTTGTGTGTTAAAACAAGCATTTATCTCCTGGAAATATGGGGCAATGTCCACCAGGATGCCACTGAGCAGCCTGGGGCATGCCAGTGCTTCATGCTGGGGGTTGGGGATAACCAGCTACTCGTGCTAAGGTTATTTCAGCCTTCCCAAGGCTGAACAAAGCACAAGACCCAAGAGAGCACAGGTGACTTGCCTGAGACCATGAACTCCTCCACTGGAGTGTTTATCCCAGGGAACCCACAATAGAGGGCTGGGTAGGTAGTACAATATTGGGTAGGACTGATACATGTATTACAGGTTATCTAACCTAACAAGATCCAGAAGTCTCTTTGAAAAACAGATTTAGGTGTAAAGATAAAAAATTGAAGGTTTTGCAAGCAAGTTGTGTTCATATATCAAAATATGATTTCTCTGAAAGAGTGAGGTTAGGGTGGGAAATTTATTTGGACAAGATACAGATTAGATGAAATAATCTAGACCAGACACCTCATATAGAGTCACACAGAATATGGACATGTTTCCTAGGAAACCAATTCTCCCAAGATTAAAGCTAAACTAGTCATTAATTAGACAGGTCATTTATTTTCCACTGCTACACACACTAGAAAATATCACAACTGTGATTTTCAAGGCCACAGGTGAGGTTCTAAATTTTTATTTCATCATAAAAAATAAACATAAAAGCATGCCTGCATCAGATAATTGTTCTCCTGCATCTGATGGACCAAAACAAGAAAGAGTTGGGAAAAGACAATTGAACCTAGAAAGACTCCTAAAATTCATGCTTTGAAAATATGTCATCAAAGAGTCAGTTACAAGAAATCTGTTATCAGTTACCAGAAACCTCCATCAAAAATAACCTTATACATATAGAGAATGATTTGTACCTCCTAGGGTAGGTATTTTCATTAAGCATTCTTTGCTCACCTCAAAGATACAGGCAGTCTATACCCACAAAAGAGGAAGCATCTTATCTCTATATGGCTGAAATGCTCATCAAAATAATTGCCATGAAGTACAAACTGTACTTTAGATATGCAGTGAAACCCCATTGGAGCAGTTATTGATGCATTTTTTTAATTAAACACACAGTAATTTTTCTTAGCTAGAAGAGAAAGCCCTGATAATTGCATGAAATTATTTGCATTTTTAGTACCAGTATGCCTCAGTGTCATTCTGCAGGTGAAGAACTGATACTTATTCAGGTCAAAAAGATAAATGTGGGATAAATACAGCAGCTGTAAGGTGTACATGCAATGGTATTCATTGCATGCATTATTATATCATGAAGGAGCATAGAAGGATCCATCAGCTGGAAACCGGATACAGTAGATGTTATAATTTCACATTTTTAGATGTTCTAATTTAACTCAACTTTACAATACTCTGAAACAATTCCCTTTTTCTTTATGATTGCATTTGCAATTTTGCTTCAAAAAATTAAAAAATAATTAATTTAGACTGACTTGTGATAAAATGAAAATTCTGAAATCTTAATTAATAAACTAAAATACAGTGTTGATGACTGATTTGCAGATTTGTAGCTCTGTATATTTGTTAATTAATTAACATTTGTTTAATGTTTTGAACATGACAAACATCATGAAAGCACTAAGAAAAATCAGTCATGCTTTTGAAGACAAGTTGAAAGAACTAACTCAGATGAATTACAGGGAAAATAATCTGACTAAGCAGATGGATTTTAAAAGGACAGTCGGACTTCATTAATTGTAAGGATAAGATGCAATTCTTGCTGTTAAAAGTAGATGTAAGGATCACAGAGGGAAAATGAGGGACAGTGTTAAGGACACTGCATGTCTAACATTGCCTTTAGCATTTACAAATGGGATAGCTGCTGTATGGGTTTGGCATGGTTAGGGTTTGGTAATGCAGGAAAGGGCTTCTCTGAGTAGCTGCTGGAAGCTTCCCCCATATCTGACAAAGCCAACACCAGCTGGTACCAGGATGGACATGCACTGGCCAAGGCAGAACCCATCAGTGATGGTTCTGCTAATGTCTCAGGGATAACACAGTTAAGAAGGAGGGAGAAAACCTCTAAACAATGGCAGCTGCAGCTGGAAATGATGCCTTGGGCTTTTGGGTTTTCCATTCTGCATTGGTGTGTGGCTTTTTGTTCAGGGTTACTGAGATCCTTTCAGAACATGAAGAAGACACAACAATCCTACTCCAAATGGGACTCAAGGACATTTTTTCAAAACTTCAGGCTCAAAGTATAAACAACGTGGAAGGAAGAGGACAGGCAAGTGAGACGCCTGTATGCAAATGGACCCAAACATAAAATGTGTGATCTCGGGACTGGGCCCTCCTTTGTCTCCATTTTGGAGCCACCCAGGCAGAGCCTGGTTTGTAGCACTGGTGTTGTCTGGGTGTGGCCTTTGAAGGCCTCAGTAAATATCCTTTATTCTCCTCAACTCCATCTAGCCTGTTCCAACTCATCCAGGCATCAGAAAGAGGAGTGAGAATATGTAAGAACAGCCCTCAGACCCAAGGTCAGTGCAGAAGCAGGGGCAGGAGGTGCTCCAGGTGCTGGAGCAGAGATTCCCCTGCAGCTCTGGGGCAGCCCATGCAGAGGCAGCCGTGCCCCTGCAGCCCATGGAGACACGCAGGACAGCAGAGATCCACCTGCAGCCCACGGAGAACTCCTCAGTGAAGCTGATGTGCCTGAGGAGGCTGTGACCCTGTGGTAAGCCTCTGCTTGAGCAGGCTCCTGGCAGGACCTGCAGCCCCATGAAGAGAGGAGGCCACAGTGGAGCAGATCTGCTGGCAGTACCTCTGACCCCATGGGGCACCACAACTAGAACAACCTGTTCCTGAAGGATTGCACCCCATGGAAAGGGATCCACGCCAGAGCAGTTAATACGCTGCAGCCTGTGTCACATTGGAGAATTTAATGGGGAACTATCCCCCATAGCAGCGACCCCAAACTGGAGCAGGGGAAGAGTGCAAGCAGTTCTTCCTCTGAGGAAGAAGAGACAGTGCAATGAACTGATCACAGACCCCATTCCCCATCCCCATTGTGTCACTGGAGGGGAGAAGGGAGAACCTGGAAATGAAGTTGAATCTGGGAAGAAGGGGGGAGTGGAGACAAGATTTAAGGTTAAGTTTATTTGTCATTATACTACACTGATTTGATTGGTAATAAATCAATTTTTTTTCCCCAAGTGGAGTCTGTTTTGCTTGTGACAGTCACTGGTAATTGATCTCTTGTTCTTATCTCAACCCACAAGCCTTTCTTATCTTCTCTACCCCACCCTGACCATGAGCAGAGCAATGGAGCTTCTTTACTGGGCAAGAGTCCAACCAGAGTCACCACCTACATTTCCCTGTTATGTGACATGACAACAGTGATATGGTTGTGCAGCTTTTTGACAGTGCCTTCACATGTCCCACCAGCAATTTCTTTCACTAATCTTGTACTCTCTACCCTTTCATTAGTCATACTTATGTGAGTTGTGATCCCTACCTCTACTTCTTCACCAGCTCAGAGCAATCACTGACATTTAGTATATCTAAGAAAAAAATCCAACACCTTTCAGTTTAATCTCCTGCATCCTACAGCCCAGAGAGTTTCCCATGAATTGCTGCAGTCACCCGTTATAGCTGAAATGTATTTTCTTCTTCCTTTCTAAAGGTGTGATAAAGAATGTCTTTATCCTGTCCTATTCCCAACAGAATACTTACCTAGTCTTATCAACCTCGTCGTAAAAAAAACAAAAAAGAAAAAAAAGTAATTGAGACAGACTGCAGTTATCTTATCCCAGCACCAATTAAAATAATAAATAAGTGTATTTTCCTGTGAGTGTTACCCCAGAGTTTCAAAAAAATCATTGTAAAAAGGAGGTAAGAGGAATGGTATGCTCTGGACGTTATCCCGGATAGACAGTGTTATCGTTCAGAACAAAATCTGAAATTACAACTGTATTTAAGTGTAAACCATTCTTCTTTTTTAGAGGGAAAAGAAAGAGTCATGTATAAGGAATTGAAGAGAAAAAGACAAACCTTCCAAACACCCAAGACAACCACTGTGATTTTGGTTTATCTCCTTGTTTACTGAAAATGACTTATTAATGTTTAAAATGCCCTTATAATGTCTGCAAGAAGCTCACTAGAGTTTTAAATAATGTATATGGTATTTGGCTAGAGCTATATCCCATATTTCTATTTGATGAACCTAGATTATATTTCCTTCATAGTGAGACCATGGCTGAAAATGCTGTATTGATTGACCAGAGAAAAAAGGAATTAAATAGTACTCACCATCCTAAAGAATCTGAAAATTACTGAATGGTGTCTCGCATCTTCCTACTTGTAATCTCCCAGGTGGTGGGATTCAGTGCTTTCACATAAGTTTTAATCATCCTTTCGAAAATTAGACATTTATTTCCTTTTGGGGAAAAAAAATAAATAAAGACCCCAGAATATTCATTCTTCTGGGCAGCCCCTAGGAGTAACTATACACTAAATCGGTATCAACCTGCAAATCTTTTTCAGGATCAAATGCTAATCCATCCGGTTCTGTTAATAGACCCTCGTATATGATGATAATCTGATCGCTGTCTGACGAGTCTAAAATAGGACAGAGGGTTTGTCTCACAAGAGCATGCCACCATGCACAAAGGTTATCACAGCTAATTAAAACATTTTTAAGAACCACTTCTTATTTGAAAATTAGAATTATATGAGAGTTAAGCAGATACTGCTAAACTATCAGGTGTCCATATTTGTATTTGTCATAAGTGCTTCTGAGTGAGTGTTAGGTTACAGGAAAAACAATATAGTTACATTTACTTGAATTATTTTTGCAAACTTTAAAACAATTACTTTGATTTTTACAGTTGTTTGTCTTGACTTTATTTCTTCTAGAAAAGGTGTCATCATTGGCTGACACATTGCTGACATGTCTCTAACTCAGCATCGGCCTGAAAGTTCAGCTTTTATCTAGAACAAACAACTGACCTTCCCCTTTTCTCAGCACAGCCTGTTCATTTGGAGATGTCTAGAAACAAAGCTGACATTGGGAGGGAATCTCACTTAACTGAAATTACCTCATGATAATAAAACTCTCCTACCAAAATAGCCCTTGTAGTTGTCTCAGATTTAAAAATTTTTAAATTTGGTTTATTAATCTTCATCAGAATTAATGGAAAATATCTGGCAACAGCTTTCTTTGCCTGTTACATAAAGTTGGTCTGATGTATCTTTCAATGAATTGCTGCAACATCAGATCATGCAAACAATATACATCATTGACTGTCACTAACTGCTGCAGCTCCAGAAAAATGAGATGTGCTCCTATGAAACAGTAGAAGCTAATAACTTACTAGTGCTGCTCAGTGGGTGATAGTGGTGCAAAGGAAACAAGGAGAACAAGATAACAGAGAAAAAATGTGCTAACTAGAGCCAGTTCTACTTCCAGGTACTTGTGCTAAAGTCACAGCTCATTTGCCGTGCTGTAGTCAGTATCTTGCTGTCAAACTAGTTGTTATGCATGACTTTGTGTACCCAGGTGCTTCATGGATGGAAACTGCTGCCTTTCCTGACACTGTACCATAACTTACAAGGATTTTGCAATACTATTAGCAATTCTACCATGTAGTAGTAATCAAGTAAAACTGATCCTTTTTCCCTTCTCTTGGAAGTCTGTTATACCCAAAGAAACTGCACAAGGCTCAACTGATACTTCAAGGGACTCTTGGAGATAGCTTAAGTGTGATGGAGTGGACATTGACACATAGAAATAGACACCTGAAATGAAAGTGTGCATTACTGCTTATAAAAGAATAAGATGATTATTTCAGATATAAACAAAATTGAAATAAATTTTCCATTTTTTAAAATTTTATATATTCATGTAAGAATTTTCTCATTGCTAATTGTTGTGAAGTTTAATATTCTTAAACTTCACAACACCCTCCAAAACTGGTCAAAAAATATAACAGGCATATGTACTACCCAAAAGGAAGGGATTTTTCTCATTGTTTTCAATTTAGAACAAGAACACCTAGCAGAGAAAGAAGTAGCATACAAAAAGTGTGATCAAAATGGGAAATCATATTCCAACGTCAGATGAGACAGATGTAGCACTTAAGAGACATGGTTGACTTGTCAGTATAGTTTAGCAGTGGGACACAATGACCTCAAAGGTTTTTAAAAACCTAAATGATTCTATGATTTCAGTAAAAATGAAATGTTTCACCCCCCGTGATTGTCTGTTACAATACTAGCCCTAATGGGATGCTTGGCGTGCTCAGTTTGCAGTATTAATGCAGTGTAGCAGCTGTAATATGTGAGGTGGTCTGGGACTGCACCTGCCACCTGCAGTGGGCCAAGAAACACATTTTGAAACAAACATTGTTAAAGTTAACTGCTGGAACTGCATTGCAGACTGCTGACCCAGATGCATGAAGATTTCTCATGTAAGTACAGAAAGATCTGGAATGGAACTACTCTTTCTTAACGATTATGATTTGAGAGAAAAGACTATGCTGAATTTGGAAGATGATGAAAAATGAAAGGGAAAATTCATTGAACATGGAAAAGGGGAAGTAAGGCAGGAAAACCTGCAGGCCAGTTGAGAGGTCCAGAATCAATTTTTTGCCTCACAGCTTCCTATTTGCTTTTTTACTCTTGTCAGCCAAGTAGTGGAGTTCAGATTCCTGGATCCTGATTAATGTGGAGCTGAGAAGAGGAACAGCCCATCCAGAAAAGCAGTACTTCAGGAGTGCCAGAGAAAAAGCTGTAAAACAGTTTGAGCAGCAGCTGTAAAACAGGAGAGCTGTTTCACAGTGACTCAAAAGGGCCAGTGTAAAGTAATGGAGCTCTGCAGTGCTGTGTGCTGCCTGACACCTCACAGAGCTGTACCACAACCTGTAAAGAAGAAGAAGGAGATGATCCATCAAGAGTGAGAACAAAACCCTTGTTGCCACTGATGATCCTTGATGCTGGAAGTGCACTTTGGCACGCTATGCTGCACTGCAGAGCAGCAGCTCAACACCAAGGACCAGGTGTGCAGGCACACCTGCGATGTTGTGCTCAGCAGTGAGCTTAGACAAGATAACCACGGGATATTCTTTCCAATCTATACAGGATCTGGCAACAGGACTGTCTGGGCAGCTAACGTACACCAACATGAAACTGATCCAAAAGGAGACAGAGGATGCTCTTCTACTCAGAATGAGTATGCAGAAAAAATAAGTGTTTTTTTCTGGAGTAGAGGTGAAAGGATGACTGATGATGACAGATAAAATGATGTTCTATCTGGACATCTAATGAAGATGCTCTCAGACCTGATAGAAGAGATGAAACACAACTTGAAGAATGATAGCTCATTAAGAAAAGAGAATAATTGCAAGTTGCGCTATAAGATACTGAAAAGCAGAATGATGACCTCTTTTAACAAGAATATAAGTGGCTCAACATTATGTTTGCTCATGATTTTAAACTGATCAACTTTGCAGGATATAGAAATCACACTCTTAAACTGCCAGTTAATTGACTGATTAAGGAGTGGAAAAAAAAAATTTGTTCTGTCAACTGGAGGAGCCTACGAAAAAAAAAATGTTAGTCTGTCAACTGGAGGAGCCTATATTGTGAAAGCTGGACAGCTGGACAGCCATGATAACCCATGGATGAGCTAAAGGTAGGCATACAAGGTTTAGCATTCCAGTTAAATAACTAAATTGGTAGCAGGCATCTGGAGATGTATTGTTCCTATGCAAGGCATAGTCTTAAAGAGCAATCTGTTATTCCCCAAGGCTGTTCAAAAGAAAGAAGATCCAGAGACACCACAGATGGAAAAGCAGATTGTTGAGAGTGTACAAAAGACATTATACTGTTGTAGCATACAGTGAATCTGCCTGCAAATGAGTAAGGCCCCAGAGAAAATATATGTTAAACTATCCCTTTGATGGAGCTCACAGTTCATTAATCTGTGACTTGGATGCATCTTAGCTGAGGTCATGGGAGGGAAACATGAGCAGAAGCTCCTTGTGTTGGGGGATACAAAGTAGGGCAACTCCCTGCTTCAATAAGCAGGAGTACTGTTATTGTAGGAGTACTGTAAACTTAGCTTGAACACATTCTGTGGCTAGCAAAAGATAGACAGACAGATTCTGAAGAGCCTTTATCAGGGTAGTAATAATACCTTTCAATATGAATAGTTTTCTAAATAAGGATTAGTGATGGAACAATACGCTGACTATTTCAAAAATAACAATTTCTCTGGGAAAAAACACTGAGAAAACCAACCACAAAAATACATTTAGTCCTATAGAGGTGAATGAAGCTCAGTACAGACAGGTTTAATAAGATTTGTCATTATTAGAATTGCTAAGGTGAGCTATTTTTAGTTTGTTTTACATTTCAGATAATAAGCTTTCTAAAAATAAACATTAACATCTGAAATTTACTCAGATCAGATTTTGTGTGTTTTTTGATCTTGGCAAGTTTTTAAAGATGTTCTAAAGATGTTTTTGATGTATATCCAAAATTGACAGGTATTCAAGGTTTCCAAGAGACCTAAAGAAAAAACATTTAAATGTCTGATCATATTGAAAGCTAATTGTTGTGGGTTTAGAGCTAGCTAAAA
>VWYI01021634.1:5947-193955 GCA_013399455.1 Anthoscopus minutus
TACATATATATATATATATATATATGGAGTTGTGTATATGCATACTGGGAATTTTTGAAGACTAATTTTTGAACATGAAATCTTTTCATTATGCTTACATAGAAAAGCCATTACTGCTAGATTTACAGTATCAATTTCATTGCAGTGCTTTTTTTTAGGATGAGGGAAATTAAGACTTTAATTCAGAAATTCCAAACAAACTAGTACAAACTACTACAAGAACACCTGTACACTGGTATCTTAAATGATACAGAGAAACAGCTCATGCTGTTAATTGTCATGAAGTGATTCAGATGTGTTTCTCTAGAGCAGCATAAATATTCCCCTAAAATTCTCAGTTACTTCTGCATCTGAGAACGATCATTCAGAGAAAATGTTCTGTTCTATAGCTTAAGGACTTCATTGCTTCAACTTTCATAGATTCAGTCTTTATACACGACTGTGATGTTAAAAAAAACTGGATTTACTGCAACTAACGTTATATGGAATATCAAGTTTGTTTCAGGATGAGCTAAAGAAAAATATCCCAAACTGATTACTGTTTCCAAAAATGTCACTCAGTTTGTACTAGACAAACTGCATATTTTGCAAGTATTTTAGCTGAGATGGCTGAAGATTGAAGCTTTAAATGCAAGAGAAACCCTTTCCCGATCTCTCCTGTACTGGGGCAGCAGAGCTTACATGGGTTTGCACCATCAGCCACTATCAGCATCCGCAGCGAGGAGAGGTTGATGTCCCTCTGGTCTCGATGAGCCACCAACGCCCAGTGCATGTCTCTGGACTTCACACAGGCAACTTTTGCTGCAACAACAATAAGAAAATTATTAGCACACCATATAAAGGCTAGACAGCTGTGTTGTCAATTTGCACTTTTGATTCTGACTATCAAACTTTTGTATATTCTTGTTCCTTACCTTTGTATTGACAGACTTTTTGTATCCATGACAGTGGATTCACTTTCATTAAGGAATATGGAATACTTATGACATGCATCATGTTCATGACACTCTGAAATCATAAAGATAAAAGGGTTTTATACAAAAATTGTTGCAACTACTTGTGTTATGGGCAGGGGAATCTATGCAAATCCTCTGTGCTTATTTTATTGTCAGTGCTGGCATTCACCTTTTCCTATCTAGCTACCCACATTAATATGAAACAGACACCCATTTTCCAATGCTTTAACTAAGGATTAAGGATTTAGACTAATCAGACTGTAACTTTTATGCAGTACTGAAAAGAAACATTTTCTTTCTATTCCTACCCAAAGAAGTTCACTCTAAATAGAATTTTTTAAAAAAAACTGGGTGAAGAATGTCTGCATGTTTGCTATGTAGGTTAATATTATCCCTAAACCTGATAAACTAGCCTGATATATTTGAACACTGCACTAAAAAAGACAAAAGCAGCAAGATATCTGTCTATGGAAATCCATCTCTGGGAAGACTAAAAGCTACCAATGGCATTGGGGCACAAATTATTTAAAAGACAAGAGACAAAGAAATTGAAATTCTAGACTAAGCAGAAATCAATTTATTTTAACAGAAAATAAATTAAGGAGGTTTTTAGTCCCTCTCCAGGTGAGCAAATTCCAGTATTTTCAACAACGTCATGAAAAGTTCCAGGAAGTTTAGAAAAAGCAGCTGAGTGAAACCAATGACAAATCCAAAGCTGGTCTCTCAGTCTGCATCCATCAGTTGCATCAGTGATTTCCCAGTGTTAAACAAACAGCCTGTAAATGAGCTGCTGCTTTACTTCTGTTACCATTTAGAAATACCTCCTGAGGCCAACAAGCCCGCCCTCACAGCAGCTCAGGTTAAATACAGTATTTGTTTTGGAAAGCCTAGGTTTGAGAAAGGTTAAGTGTCCCAGTGGATTAGTCATCTAAACACTTGGAGAACTGCAAGAGATAGTTCTCCTTTCAGTCTGGCACAAGCATAGGTACCGGAAACCAGGAAAGTACTGAAAGAAATGAAGTTCAGAACATGATTAACAGCAAAGGAAGGCAGAGAAAAGCTCTATTAGACACTTGCTTTCAACCAGTGATAAAGATGTTTTTTTAACATGAGATATTTCTGGGTGTTAAGCCTAATCATTTCTGCTTCGAAAATCTTATTACTACATTTTGATAGTAAGAACAGCATAACACTGCATGGGAAAAATATATCAGATCACTGGGAATCCTGAGGACCCCCAAAATCATGAGACCTGCAAACAATGACCCTTCAAGACTTGACATCTCTTCTTAAAATGATCAGTGAGTAGTAAACATTTTGTCAGTCACCGACTGCAACAGCACCTTAAGTAGCAATCCTTCAAAATGTCAGTTTTCTTTCATGTCAACTGAGGAAGACATTCCAACATCAAGTAGAAAATTAATGCAACTTAAAGTATTGGGAATACTTAAAACCTCTGTTGGTGGGAGTTTAGACAGGGAAGCTAGTCAGGGGCAATAAAACAATGCCATTGGATCATATCCCTACCCTGGCAAGTACTAATTTGATTTGTTTCTATTAGAAAAGTTTGGTCTCAAACTCACATATTATTGCGATAACATGATAAGAGTGGGATCACAGTGCTTGCCATGATACAGAAAAATACCCTAACATCTTTACCATGCCCATTATGGGTAAGTGCAGTAGGAGAAGATCATGGGTTTAAATGACATTTATTTTGCTTTCAAAGCAGAAAAAATTGTATTAGAAGAAACTGTAAGACATCCCTGTTTGTAACAGCACTAAGCATATTAGGTTAGTTTATTTTCAAATACTCAAAGAGAATAAGAAAACATACTTACTGTAAGAATTCCATGCCATAAACCAACATCCTTTTTGAAATCTAGTACATTCACAATTGTTTCAGCTGTCCAACAAAAACAAAGCAGAATTTATTTTTTAGAACATGGCATTGACCCAAGGCAAACCCACTCAAAGGAAGGAAGCTTCAGTATAACATGACTGATGACCTCAAAGGTTAGCTTTCAAAGTAAATCTCCACTGCAGGATTTATATTGGTTAAGACATTATTTGTACCTCTCCTATAGATATTTTAAACATGAACATATTTCCTGAAACAGATGAAAAAAAATCATGTTTTTAAATCTAGAAGCCTTTGGCACTGAACTGTGTAAAACACAGTGTGGGAGACTGATGAGAAATAAATTAAATCCCCACTTGATGTTAAGGATGATGCAAGGGGAGTGCACTCCATACCTTCTGTGTATCCACACGCCTGGGTCAGAGCTTGGCAGTGTGTCAGCAGTGCAATCCTCGTCACAGTTACCCCAAGCACACTTCCATCTTTACATGTTTTGTACTAAAAAGAAATAAGCAGGGAAAGTCAATGTGAAATAATTGCCCTATTTCCATTATTTAATAGCTATGTTTAAAGTGTTTCCTCTGCAGGTGAATGATGGACACATCTAATGATTGTATTTTAAGAAGGCAGAAGTACTGGGGCGTTTTGGAGGCATTTCTTTGTTAAAAGTCAATTTTTTTTCAGATAGGCTTTCTCTTTTGACTGAAGATTCCCAGGTTTGGTATCTGAAATCCATGTGTTGTTTGAAAACAAGCATTATGGAAGCATAATTCTAACGATTCTGATCATGTCAGTGACTAATGGACTGGCTAGATTTAGCAGAGAATAACCTAGCTCAGTCTGTTCAGTGTTTACCTGTTAGATTTTATAGGCGAACCACTAACCCCAGCTTCTCCCTTCAGTATCTTATAAGGCATTTGATAAGAGCTGACTGCAGAATCCTTGCTGGGCGCTGTGTGATAATAATCTATATGTATACAGCCTGAAAGACAAGCTCTTTGATCAGAAGAATATGAGACTCATGAAAAAGCAGCAGAAAAGAGGTGGGAAGCCATTGGTGATTATTGAAATGATTTTTGTAACTTTATGTGTCTTAGAACTACCAGTGACAGATAATTAATTAAACATTTCTATTTCTCCATGAAGAAGATTATCAGCAAGATTGAGAGTGAAGACATCTCTGCTTCTCTAGCCCAGTGTTTTGGCTGCACAAAGACAGGAAACACCTTTGGTCCATTCACTTGCACTTAGTCTCTTTGAAGAATCATTTAAATTCAGTATTAACACCACTGAATTCAAAGCATTTGAGTCTATGCAGAAGGGAAAGAAAATGATGGGGAAAAAAAGGAGGAAAATGAAATTCAACAGCATTGCTAACTTTCCCTTCCTGATGCTGTTCTGTTGTAGGGAGTGTGACTCATAAAGCAGTGACAGGCAAGTGTTTGAACAAGAAATTCTTTCTCTTTCAAAGGGTCTGAAGGTTTTGCAACATGAGAACTGAAGCTTCACTGTGAACCTTGCCATCTTTCCATCCTAAGGCTAGTGGGCAAGCCCACTAACAGAACTCAGATTGCTCAAGGTAAGTGTAATATAACAGTGCAGCAGCCACATAAAAACGCTAATGTTAGAAACACCCAAAATACAATTTAATGTTCCATTGACTTTTCTGAAATCAGTATTGATCGAATTTATTAGAAAACATTATTTATTAACAAGCTAAACCAGGATGTTCTTCGCTTCTGAGACTACTGAATGAATAATGATGTTTACCTAATCCAGAAGTGCCATATGTAATGATTTGAGGAGAAGATGCATCTTCGTTAACTCACCTCAATGTAAGCTGTGTCATTATTGGCATCCTTGATGTGTGGGAACCAGTCACGAGGTGGCTTGGAGAGGTGTTTAGACTCTGTGACAAACCAGAGCAGCTTTGGCCAGCCTGAGGTACAAACAAAAAACAGCTTTTGTTGAGTTTCTGCTGGATAAGACAAAAGCCTTCCCTGCCGGAGTTTTACTCTTGAAAAGTAATGGGGTAATGTCCCCATCACCTAAACACTGCTTCTTTTGAACCTCAGTGCAGTGTGGGAGAGAAGGTTTTGCAGAACTGCTTTCTTAACACAGCTACTGACATCTTTCCAGGCAGTGCCTGAGGGAGCGGCTGAGCAGTTTAAGCTGTTATTGACCCAAGCAGTTTCATTAACACTCCCCTGTCAGAAGTTACTGTCCCTACACTTAACTAAAGGAGTGAATCATATGAATACTTCTCATCCACTATAGTCCTAAGTCTGTTGGTTTAATTTTTGTGGCCACAGATGATCTCAGCAGTCTGGCTGAGCCAGCAGAGAACTGGATTGGGAGCACTGGTGCTGCTCTCCATCCATAAGGCTGGTGCAGCCATCACTGCCAGCAGTGACACCAGGACAGTGGTGTCTCAGCAGCCCAGCTGCTCCTGTGGCAAGGGTTCCATCACTGGGCCTAACCCTCACCCATGGCCACTAAACAAGTGCAGTTTGTTGTAGTAAATGACCAATGATAGCCACAATAAACGAGGGTTGGATTACCTTTAAACTGTGGTATCTCCCCTGTGGGGCTTTTAGGCAGTCCTTTATGGCATGCATCACTTGTCAAGGCCACAGTAACTCCACAGCTTCCAAGTAAAAAGCCTATTTGTTGACTTCCTGCATCCTGAGACATGACAAAATACACAGAATTGATCAGAAGTGATTACAGGCTGAAATAATTTTTGTCCTTGGGCACATTATCTTGGGAGGAAAACAGTCTCTTTCCTTTAAATTGACTTCCTTTTACGTGACTATCAAAACTCATCTGTACATTGACAAAGGAATTCCACAAGCTAGATATCCTATTGTCTGTAGCAGCATAAATCATAAAGACAGTGGAAACCATCAGATGGCATCTGCTCTTGCATCTCTTCAGAAATGACAAGTGGCTGGGAAGAATGCTTGATCTGACAGAGGGTTGTTCCATCCAGAGGGATCCCTGGAAAAACGGCCACACAGGGCCCTCATAAAGTTCACCAAAGGCAAATTCAAAGTCCTACACCTGTGGAGAAGAAACCCCTGTGCCAGAACAGTCTGGAAAGCAGCTTTTTGGCAAAGAACCTGGGGCTCCTGGTGGACAGCAAGCTGAGTGTGAACCAGCAACGTGCCCTGGCACTAGGAAGGCAAATGGCATCCTGAGCTGTGCGAGGCAAAGCATTGCCAGCAGGCTGAGGGAGGTGAGCCTTCCCCTCAGCACCAGTGAGGCACATCTCCAGTGCTGGGACCAGCTCTGGGCTTCCAAGCAGAAGACACAGCTACTGGAGAAAGTCAGCAAAGGGCCACTCTGATAATGTAGGGACTGGAGCATTTCTACTATGAGGAAAGAGTGAGAGCTGGTACTGCTCAGCCTCGAGAAGAGAATGCATATGGAGGGATCTAATCAATGTGTATGAACACGTGAAGAGAGGGGGTGAAGAAGATGGAGCCAGGTTCTTTATTTAATTTGCCCAGCAGTGGGACCAGAGCAAATGGACACAAATCAAAACAGAGAAGGCTCCTTCTGACAATCAGGAAACACCTTTTCACTGGGAATGTGACTGGAACAAAGCACTTACAGAGGTTGTAGAGTTTCCATACTTGGAGATATCCAAAAGCTACCACAGACAGAGTCCTGAGCACCCTGTTTGAGCATGGAAGCTGGACTAGGTCACCTTCACACATCTCTGCCAACCATAACCATTTCATGATTTTGTGACAATTCTAGGAAATAATATGGATTACAGATGTTTGCACTTGGAGAAAGCTTTCAACCATTCAGATGTTATGATGGGTGCACAGCGGTGAGTTTCCCTATTTATGCTGATCTAACCTGATTTGTCAATAACCATTTCATTGAGTAGCTACAGGCACGTTTCAGGAGCACTACATACAGTCAAGTGCCCATTAGAGTAAGCTCATTACGTTTTACTTTCATCAAGGGGATAGAAGCAGTGAGATTAAAAGTCATGTAATGATTTCCCAGTCTAGGCCATAGCTGTTCTTTAGTAGATGCTGTGCTTCTACAGCATTATGTCTGCTTTATGTATAATGTCTTGTCATTACTCTTTTATGAACTTTACATCTTTCTACCAGGCTCTTCAACAGAGTAAAGCCCTACATGTAAATGCACATAGAAATATTAACCCTTTCTTCAGAGAATTATTCTACTGAAAAACACTTAAAGAGACTCAAAAGATCAAATTAAAATATCTTTCAAATCAACCATAGAACATACTCAACCATGGAAACAACCAGAAATACATAGCAGTTGCCTTATCTATTGATTTATTCAAAGCAAAATTGTATGATGGAAAGAAAGCCCCAGAGTCTAACTGACTAATTCTTAATGCAATTTTTATGTAGTCAAATAAAACCATCTAAAATGGAGAAGCAATGAGAATAGAGCAAAGGCAAAAGCTTACTTTTCCATACCACCTCAAAATATGTATATGGCAGCAGTAATCAGAACTTTGATAGCTGAGCAAGCAATGTGAGATAATTAACTGATCTAAGTCTATGCTATATAGCTCCTTCTATCCAGAATTATTTTATTTGCTTTTGCTTACTATAGCCAGAATGCTTATGAAACCAGGAAAAAATGAAAAGGCATTTTTTCATCAAGGCTTTTTAAGCTTGTGTATCATCTTTGCCCATATAAAACCAGAAAATTAGAGTATTCTTTGAACAACAGAGAATAATACTGGTGTCTCCATGAACAGCACTGTGGGGATCATGTTGTTGGCCCCACCACACCTGCACCAGTGGGGCTTCCAGGACTTAAGGGGCTTTGTCAAGCATCAATTACTGTCCTCCCTGACCCTTATGTCAGCTGGTTCACATCTCTGTTGTCAACCCTATGGGACAAGCACTTAGCCAGACTTAATCCTGGTTCCACATGAGGATGAGACCTGTCTCCACTCTTGGAGTCTGCTCAGAGGAAGGAAATGTGGATGCCTGAACAGTGCAGGAGGGATGGTTCTCTTGAGGGTCCCTCAGAAGGAATGGCAGGAAGAGGAAGGCTGGAGTGCTCCACAGAGAACACCACTCCTTGGTCAAGACAGCTTCTGTGATCTGCTACTCTATCACCTATAAAGGGAGGTCACGAGCTCCTTAAAATATCAGATTCATACTATCATTGCTCAAACTTTCCCATAAAATTTAATCTAATAAATGCTAACTAATGTATGTATGAATTTATAACTACCAATTTAAAAAAGGTATATAAATTTTATAATTGAATGCAGCAACAGCATTGATCTCAGTATTATACTACAATGTTGTTGTAACTGTATATCCTATAAAAGACTGCTACAAACTGTTTCACTACTATATCAAGAAAATGCTAATTCTCAAGCAGCAAAAATCGATTTAATGCAGAACTTTGTAAACAGAAATTAACCTGACAAATTCCATTAAGAAATCTAACATAAGGAAACCAGTAGAAAGTGTGGACCTTCGAGCATCAGCATACCATGGCCTTGGGGATGCATCAGCTAAGAAATCACCTGTCAAACTTTTCTCACAGCAAAACAAAAGAACAGGAAAAAGAAAATTGTATTAACACTTGTATCTTGTTTTTAGATAAGACAAGAAAGAATGACTATGCTTTCCCTCAGTTCCATATCGACTGTCTTAGAGGAGGTCTACATAAATATTAATCATTAATTTGTAACTGTTCACACACATACATAGATTTCTTAATACAATCTATGTGCATGTAACAGTTTGTAATAGCAGGCTGCTTTACATCAGGACAACCCACCTCAAACAGCATTAAAATCTTCACCTCATTCTTTTCTGTACAGATATTCTTTCAGTTGTAAGGAAAATACGACTGAACAATCATGAGATGTAACACTGCAACAGGAGATTAGAAGAATTTCAGACTTTCCAATCCCACACCATGCTTTGGTGGCCACACTAAATCCTGCCTTGCAAGACAAAGGCAAATCAAGATGCCGAAGCAGAGGTGCTGTGAAAGACACTGTTCTCAAGGACCATAGGAGGATTCTGCAGTATGAACCCAATGAATCTTTCTGGAAGTCTCCTACTTGGTCCATCAATTCCACCTTCAGTCTCAGTCTCTCCCACCTCATAACTGGCTATCCTCACCTTCTGCCTGCTTCTGCTGGCTCCATCCTGACCCAGAATCTAAAACTACTGCAGGGAACAGGGACACAAAGAAGGGATCAACATCCCTTCCCCATGTAGGTGCTTCTGTTATAACTGGTGCCCCACAGAAGAACTTGCTTACAAGTTACAGTTAAAAGAACTTGTTAACTGCTCAGGTGGTGTTGGGATACTGGGCTGACAGCCAGGAGGTGGAATATCTGAAACCTTTATACATCCTGCAAACACACCACAAGGTAAACTCAATCATATAAACATGACAGTCTTTGCTGCTCCTCATACCTCAGCATGACAGGCCCAGGACAGCAAGGACCTCGGGCAAAACTTGTGTTTGAAAAATGAAGTTTGAGCTAAAAGTGCAGTCCTTTGCCTGAGGCTGTCAAAGTTTATATGTGGTCCACAAAAAAAGGCTACTCAATTTAAAGGGAATGATTATTTCAGATTTCACAGACAAGTTATTGGCCTGCCCTTCAAGTAATGTGGAATGGATAGTTGCAATGGTGAAAACTACCTTGTAAGTAGCAAAGAGACACAACCAAATAATCTTCCACAAAAAAAAACCCAAACAAACAAACAAACAAATAAAAAAAACAGAAAAAACCCAAACAAACAAAAACCCAAACAAATCCTTTTCCCCTCTCAAAAAAAAATCACTCTTCTACCTGTGATGGGAATAGAGTTTCAAGACACACTGGTTTGTCAGAAGTGCTACTTGCTATTTTGTTTATCTGCTAATTGGCAACCCCCCACTTTATTTTGCTGAATGTTGTGAAAGTAGGAAAAACCTCAGGGAGCCAGTGGAGACCAGGTGAAACAACTCAGTGCAGTCCCAGCTGCAGACAGGGAGAGACTTGCCAGAGACACTCATTGTCAAATCTTCCACAATTCACAGTTTGAAATGACACATAATGCAGGTGGAAGGCAAAACACAGAGCTGAGGTACTGTAGCATGAGGTTTGAGACCGATTGCTGACTTGGAACTATCACTTTACATTTCTTGAAGGCACAGCACTTGCTGGGGTATGAAAAATGAGGTGTGCATAGCTTTAGACTATGTCTGCACACACCTAGAGAGATCAATCTTTCAGATGAAGCAAGCCGGAAATCCTCTCTGCTGTAGGCAGCCATTCAAAGTTCTCTAAAGACTTTTATTAAAGGTTCCCTAAAGGTTTTCACCAGTACCTGGAGGCAAATTGTCTTCTTCCTGCTGCAGTGATAATTCATTGTCAGGATAAAAAAAAAATCCCACGTGTGGTTGCATTTCAGCATGCTGTTAATGTCATTTCTATAATGCTTTGTGAGAGTATCTGTGTGAAGGAAAACAATTATGGTCCTGTCTCTGTGAGTGAGAGTGCATGCGCTTATCTAATAAGGAAGGAAGGAAGAGACAGCCTGTGCAAAGGTTGGCCTGATAAAGGTTACTTCTGTTCACTTGCAAATCCCAGACTGCTTTCAAAATGAGAATTATGTGGTGGAGCATCACAGACTGAACTAATCTTGTTTTCTGTTACAATGCTTATTTGAGCTCCAGTGCCCTTACTCTAACAAAAATTGGTAAAGAACATATAGGGCAATGATCAGATGTAAAACATCACCAGTTCTGAGCCAAAACTGAAAAGACATCAAGGAAACCTTTTTTCAAAAAACACAAAGACCTTAGCAAAAATTAAACACAGTGCAGACACAGTCTTCATAACCAGCATTATAAAGAAGAAATTAACTGTCTCCTCAGACAACAGCTTTGCTATCTGCCTGCAAGAAGAAATCTTCAACCATGACGACCTTAACATCCAAAAATCTTAATAAATGCAAGACAATTATTTTTGGCAGGGGACAGTGCATAAAATATTATATTCTCTTCAGGAAATTAGTATTTCATAAACAGGAAAATATAAAGAACTACAGACTCTAAAGGATCAAAGATTCACTGTGGCAAACTGAGCAAGGACTTCTTAGTGCTCCACTGCTGAAGAGTATGAAGAGGGATGGACAGGCACAGGGCTTGCAGGGTGCAGCAGGGTCTCAGATGGAGCTCAGGGAACATACACTCTTTGGAGGGACTGGAAGATTATGCCACAGAAGAGAATATATAAAACATCTTATACATATTTTAAATCCAGGGGAGAAAGAGATGCATTGTCAAAAGATGTTCAAAAGCATCCAGAGCACCAGTGTTTGCGGCGCACTACAGCCCTACAATGAGTAAACATCAGAGAAAGCAAAGCTCATTTTATCCCAAGCCCTGAAACAGTAGGAAAGATGTCAAGGTGTATTTCGTTTGGACTAGAATTCTTCTTTTAAAGAAAGATACAACTGGGACAACTTCACTGTCTCAGAAAAGATAGATATACCTCCATGGCTACCATTAATGCTTTAATAATGTTTCAGGATTTAATAAAAAGAGCTCCTGAAGAACAGTTTTCACCTGTATGAAGAATGCCTTAAAAAAGATGCTCAAGCGTCCTGGAGTGGGTATCTCCAGATTTCCTATGACAATACACAATTCTTCCAAACGTACTGTGAGAGCCAGCATCTGGAAGAGTACAGAAATGTCTGCTGGAAGTACACATAGCACTAAATCTAATAGGCTAGGATATAGCATTTTGAGTGAGAAATTAATTTTTGCACGCTTTAATGTCACACACACCCTGCTACAAATTCTGCCTATATTATAAGGAGGCCACGAAGATCTGTGAGTGATAGATTTCTTCCTATGTTCACAGTATGTGACTGAGCATAAGTGTGCATGTGCTTGGAGGACAAAAATGTTATTTTTAGATTAAAACTTATTAGCTCCCCTGACTGTATCAGAGCAGAACAGTATTTTTCACGGCGCCGATCAAATGGAAAAAAACATTAACCTAAAAAATATAAAGAAAAAGAAATCAAAACCTTATTTTAAAATCTTTTCATGAAGGACATTGTCAATCACTGTTTGAACTAGAACTCAACATGTTGAAACTCCCATCTCATCTACTTTGGCGGCACATTCTATGGCACAGTTTGCAATTCACATCGTATCATGCAATGAAAGTTTGTAATACTCCAGCTTCAGACAAGATTAACATAAGTGGCAGTTCTGAAGGAAGAGATGCTGTATAGGACACATTATTTGCTAATGTTTGGGAAACATGAGCAAATCTGCAGAGTGGGACGTTATTCTGAGAGAACAGAGACTGTAAACCAAGGGATGAGGATTGGCTCTAACAATTTTGGGGAGTGTTGATGATAAAGTCATTGCAATGGTAATGCATGGAAAGGAGGAGAAATAAAAATGCTGCTTGTTCTATCATTCAATGACTGCAGAACCCGTGACTGATGCTTTTAGAATGAAGAGTTGGTTTGGGATTTTGGTTTTTAATTTTAGATCTGATGTCCCAAGTCCAAAGAGCCAAAACCATGCTGCATTAATTCCAATTTCCAGTTTTTCTTTGCCAAACACTAGGAAGCATTCTAGGAATTTTACTCTGGGAATAAAACAGGAGAATGCTGAATGGTTGCTGGATGTTCAGACAATCCACCCCAAATATCAGGTCACACATCCCCTGAAGTCCTGGTATTCTAGGTATTTTATCAACACAAAGGCAGGATACAGAAAGAAAGAGCAACGGAAGATGGACCTTCATCTAATAATCAACTGGGAAAAAAAAATCCTGTCAAAGCCTTAAAAAATAACAGTTATGCTACAAAGGAAAGGGAATACACAAAAAAAAATCTATGTGCTGGTAAAGCAAAAGCCTCTATTTCTGTGTGGCTACAGATCTCTGCAGAGTAATCTGTAAGGGCAAAAATCTCCATGACTGAAAAATTTACTGTGCAGCTTTAAAACGCCAGGGACAAAATTCTGCATAGAGCTGTGAAAAACTCTTATTTATGAAAACGTAGAACAGTATTAAAGCTGCGAATACAAACTTTTAATAGTGAAAGTGGCTCCTATACAACTACCTGAAATAGCTCATCCTGTATCAGCTTATTATCCTGTAAGCCTACAGTAGAATATAATATAAAATATAATTGCTGGTCTATTTGCTAGTTCACATCTCTGTCTTCCAGAAAGCAACTCAAAAAATGTCCACTGCCAGAATGTACTGAATCATGCAGAAAAGAGAACAAATAATGGGAAAGCATAAAAGAACAGTCTAGGCCATTGTGTGATGACAGGAATGACATCTTCCCACGGATGCCAGAAGCAATCCACTGCCATTTGACCAGGCAGAGGTATTCCTTCTGGGACTACTCAGAACATGAATTTCATCTCATTGTTTCCACTCCAGTTGCCTTTCCATATAAACAAATGCAAAGATATTTGCAATAGTATATGCTGTGAGACTGCATAGCTTTATTTATAGAGTACAGATCATATTGCTTTTTTAACTGACATCTCTGTTATTGTGTTATTAACTTGATATTTAAACATTGTGGCAAAAGATAAACAGTCTGAGTCTGTAGATATTCCTTTATATAAATATATATACACACATATGCATGTGTAACTGTATATTTATATATCCATATATAGACATATATTTTTAAAAAAACAAACACCCAAGAGGTGCAGCCAAATTAGGGTAAGTTATTCATTTGACACAGAATATTTACTTGGACAGCTGGATTTTATAGTTTGCTGGAGGGATGTGGTATCAGATGCTCTAAAATAAATCAAATTTACACCTATCTATATGCTTTAAAATGTCATTAAACCTTAGAAACTAGTAACAGGGGAAGACAGATTTTTTTAACCCTCAAAACCATGTTGCTTCTTTATTTGTTTCATGCAAAGAAAGCTGATTACCCATTCGAGCACTCTGTAAGATCTTAAAATGTACATATTCTGCTGGCCTTCTTTTGTTGATGCATATAAAATCTCTGGTTTTTATCAAAATAATGCGCCATGTTATGCAACTGTCTCAGACTAAATGTACTGCCCTTGGATGTGAGAGCATGAGGAGAGCCCAATGTAAATATTTCTACTAAAATCACCATCCTTGTTCTACAGCTATCTCAGTGCTCTCAGATATAACATTTTACAAATGAAACACTATAACTCTACTCCCCAAAGCAGGTATGGTGGTTGAGGTCCCATCCTTTCCCATAGCATGGCCTTCCCAGCTCTCCTGCATCTTTCCTCCAGTCTCAGACAGTCTAAGCTGGGGCACATCCTGTCTCCTCTTTCATTTGGTCCTTCCTTTTGCTCAGTGGCTCTCAAATCTGCTCAGCTGGATCCTGGTCTCTTGTTGTCTGATCCACTCCCTTCCTCCATCTCTCTCTCTCCTCCTTAACCAGTTTATCAACTGCCCCTTCATCTTGCTCCCACCCTTCTCTCCCTGTCACCTTCTGGTTTCACCATGACAGGCACCCACCACAGATGTTGGCTGGAGAAATGTTGAGGTCAACTCAGCTTCCCAGACGTGAGAAAGGCTCAAGCAGATTCATTTAGGAAGGAATCTAAAGATATTTTCAGATGTTAATTAGCTGTGTGAGATGTCCAAACTGCAAAAGCTTTGTGAGGGCTTACAGTCTTGTTTTCATGGCTTTCATTTGAAAGGCAGGGCTCCTGTCCATGAAACAAAGACTTGAGCTTCTGCTCCAGAGTACTCTAACACTGGAACACTTCAAAGAAAAGCCCTTGACAATTGAAATATTGAAAATGTGACCAAAGCAATACATTTGCTCAGCCCTTTCCTTGGAAACATCTCATGGCTTCAGTAAACATTTTCCAGAACAATTTACTTTAAAAAGAAAGCTTGTAATGATTAAAGAGCATTCTTTGTGTGGACAAGTCCAGACCAAATAATCAAAGTAAGGCATTATTAGCATTAGCCAATAAAAGAGTTATACAAGAGGTATGTGAGAGCAACCAAATGTGGTAAATTAAGGGGATATGACAAAAACTACCCTTGAAATTAATAAATACATTTTGCTGTATTTACAGCCTTCAAGGCATACATCCTCAAAAAATGCAGGTTCTGCAGAATCTATCTAAGTGACCCAGCTGTGGTTCACCTCCACCATTGATTCCTCTCCCCTCACTGCCCCCAGACACTCCTTCCAGCTGGAACTGCTCTATCTTCCTCCTAACACTTTTCTGGGGTATGTGGTTGAATCTTTGAACCAACACTGATGTGAAATGCTTTTGATTAGCAGCGGTCAGTTTTCTCTATAAATGTATATTCTGTGGGAAGAACTCCTGAACTGAATTTGCTCAAGAGCCACCCTTGGTGAGGTGACCGTGGTGACAGAAGCTTTGGGATACATATGCACACATAGACACAGGAGAAGGCATTTCCATAACAGCTTTGAAGTAGCACACACAGCACCAGTGGCATTATAACATAGCTTGGGTTGCAGGAACAGGTGGAAAATCAGCAGTTGTTGCCAATGATTCTTTGTCAGTGGCCAACACCAGAAGGCTTTAAAAGGCAACAAAGATAATCCATCAATGACTGGCTTAGCTGTACTCTTGAAAAATTTTCCTCTCATTTCCCATGCAGAGACCTGCATTTGCTGAAACTGCAAGCACATCTTCAGATTCTCAATCACAAAAAAGAAGGAACTATATATAATTCACCACACAGCACTATCTTGGTATCCTCAGATTCAGAGCTAGCTAACCACAAAAAAGTACTCAAAAGCTATGTTCAGTTGTGATTTATTCTGACATGCTAAAATGGAGTATAGAGAAGAAACTCAGTTCCCCACCTTTCTTGTAAGTGGCACTTCAATAGGGACAGGGACAACTTCCGCAAGCAAGCAGCCATAAAATGCCACCATGAAAGCAGCAGGATCATTGTTAGGAAACACGAGTGTTACCTGCAAGAGAGAGATGTATGTTAAAAATGCTTTATCTTAGGTGTCAGATCATGATAATTGGAGTTTCCATGCTTCCTTTTGGATGGAGATGATACCAGAGCACTTCCAAGACAGCTATTTAAATGCCTAATGACAGATGAATGAGAATCAAAAAGGATTTGTTCTGATAAATATTATTTTTCTGAATATTTTCACTTAGGATAAAGTTAAATTTTTTCATGCTGCACTGATTCCTACATTGACAACACCTTTCAGCTGGTTCTGAACTGATGGCTTTACTGGTGTTAAATAACCTAAGTAAAATGGAATTAGAAGGATTTTAGATTCTAATGTAATAATTAGAAGTTACTGAAACTGAAGTGTACATGTCACCAAATCAGATTATCCAGACCTAGGATGTCATTATGCCAATCGTTAACACACTTTTTTGTTTCACTACACTTTGTCTCGTACACTATCATTTTAGGACTGTCCTGTCGTCCCAGTGTAACTTTTCTGTGTGCTGTGTGCACACAAAAAACTGGTATTTAAAAGCAAATGTCACTTCCAGAGCTGGCCATATCACATGCCAACCTAGGTGTGGATTTGTTGAACTTAACAGCTTCAGGCTGGGGAATTATTTAGATAAAAGAATGCCCAAACCAACCACGGATCACCAGAATGCTCAAAAGGTGCTGAGCTGTGCAGCTTAACTTCTGCGGACCCTGCCAGAGGTAGGACAATGTCTGAGATCCTCTAACGGCTAAGGGAAAGGAAAAGGGAGGGTTCACAGCCTTGCTGAGGATCCAGCCACTTGTGAGAGCCCATAGCTCTCCTTGAAAGGGCAGGGAACAGTACTGTTCTCACTGGTGAATGACCTTAGGGCTGGATCCTCTCTGTGGTTTTGTTTCATTTCAGTCCGATGGGCATTCTCAGCTCATGTCCTAAACAGCTGTAACACAGCTGGTAACTCCTGCACAGTGAACTGCAGCGGCATGCAAAGGCATGGCAAATGATTCCAAACCTCCTTCCTCTGAGCTCACACACAGCACAACGGTGTATTATCACAGCACCTTGCAATTTGATGAAACTACTCAGCAGCTCTTGAGTTTTGACTGCTTCAATATCCAGTGGAGTTTTGTTGAAGCAAAATTATGATGTTTCCATGTATGCTTCCAGGTTCAGTTACTGGGAGTAACTGAGTACTGAGATTTTAAGTGTTTCCAGAATTTCCACATGGCTTCAAAGATAGTCACCTTCCATACACCAACTTGATTTCTTCAAACCAGAAGAAATCTAACCAGCCTTGTCCAAGTGGGTCCAAAGTATCTCTGGTTTTTAAGCTGAAGACTTTAACCTCATAATTCTTTAGACTCAGAGCAAATACACTACTATGTTATCTGCACACTTGCACATTAAACAATCCAGGCGCTGGAGATGGCTGTGCAGAGCTCACTATATGCAAATGGAAATACAGGGATTTTGCCAGGTGCATGGAAGGGATGGTAGAGATTGCTGAGCCCAGCAAACATCTGAAAGATCCCAAAATATACTTTGAGGGTTCTTAGGCTTTGCATCGGTCTTTGCTTACACAAAGGCAGTGAAGGTTTGGCTGGGAATCTTTGAAAAGGAGCTGACAGAGGTGAAAAAAATCTCACTAAGTCCAGTGGGAACGAGGCATTAACTTCCTCTCTAAAAAACATTAATCACTAACAGACTTGTACCAAATAAATAAATAATGCATGTAAAAGCAGAAAGGCATAAGACTGAAGGAACAAAATCATACAGTGTGTATTAGCAGATGAGAATCTGGTTAGCTAGTAGATATTTCAGAGAGGAAGATTAATTTCCAGGCAGCTGTCTGGGGTGATACAAGGTTAAATTTCTGAAGTTACTATAGAAGGCAAATGCACTTTGCCACATTTAATACCAGAAACAGGGAAGGAGATGCAGGCACATTAATTTATTTTTTGGCTCAGAAGAGTGAAGAAGAAGAAAGAAGGTGAGGTAATGGTAGTAATGAAGTACAGAAATTGTATTAACAGAAGGTGTTTTTAAAGGGAAAATATAAACTATTTTATACATATCAAAATAAAGAAACAGATATATTCTTATTTGGAAAAGACCAGACATATGTGCCTGCATTTCATTTAGTACTTAAAACTGCCCTTAAGTGTTGTCATACAACACACATTACATAGAATAATGTCACCTTCAAAGAGGTCAGAAAGTTGATTTGTTATTACAGCAGGCGTGTAACAGCCAGAATCACAGGATAGAGCATCAGAAGTACTGTAACAACTCATCTTCAATGTGAAGTTGCCTCAAATGATCACGTTCCTGTTACACAGGGATGCCAGGCAAAATGCTTTTACAACACAAAGCATATGCTTTCAGCACTCAGCTACAAACATTTGTTTCAGTCTAATCCAGGCTGACTTATTTCAGATGAGCTGCAATTTGTACCTTACATGTCCTGTGCTAGCTAAATTTCCAGTTTTCAGCTTGAACAATCCACAAAATCTTTCTTAATGTTAGAAGATGCCAGTGACTGCTGCAGAAAATGACTACAAAAATGGGCAGGCAGCACACAGTAAATAGGGAGAGATGTACATTGCCCATATGTGGACTTCATTCTTTTGGAGCTTTCTGGGTGGACTGTTTTGATGTGAACACTTGAATAACTTGCTGCTTCTGCTGTTGCTTAGAGACACACTTGTAAGTCAAGTAAAAGAGAATCTTCAGATCCTAGTCCTGGCTGAATGCCATTGTAGGAAGCAATTTAGATTAAGAATCTGAAGATCCTTTACTTAATTTCTTTATGATTTATTTCAATAAGAAACACAGGAGGAACTCTCACTTTTGGGTTTTTCTCTTTTTTTCTTTTGAGAAAAATTAATTCATGCTCTCATTTTTGAAGCTCTAAGACATGTGTAATACAAGGAGACATGTTTCTCACATGTGGCACAAGAGGATCAAGTGAATCAACAGTTTGAGAATTGCTATCAGATGCTGGAGGGGGGAAACTTAATCCCATACTCACAACTCTAAGCACTACAGCAGGACTAAAACTTGCATTTCTGACAAATTTGTTCTGGAATATCCATTCCATCACTTTGACCCAAACTGGAATGGGAATTTTGTACACACACTCTGGCAGAGAAAATGAGCAGGAGACTAAGCCAGCCTTGGCAGTCAAAGGGGTAGGTTTGTAAGTACATTGTTAACAAAACCCTAGGATGTTCTTGTCTTCATTTAACATCTTCAAGTGCTACCTCTGCAACTCTTGCTCTCTGTGGGCTTTATCCATCCACTTAGATTCAGCCTCTAGCTGAATCAGAGTCACAAGTAATAAAGGAAACATTCTCTCTGCTACCAGTCAGCGTCATTTATTTATTCAACAGGCTGCCAAAATGTGCTGACTTTGCTTGTCTTTGTCCTCCACAACACTTCTCTTGTTTCCACCATCTCAAAAACTACAAAGTCATTAGTAAGTAAGGTTTTTTATCCACATGACACCTCCAGGCTCCATAAGCAAGCTTTTTCTAAACAGACTGTTGTTCTATGTCCAAAAATCACTTTCCATGGGAATGTTTATTGTTGATGTTGACACAGCTTCAAGTGCAGGGGGTACCCACTCAGGTTACTTATCAAGCAGTTCAAAACATATGTCTGAATGATCAGCCTTAAGGAGGAAACAGAAGATTTCAGCATCTTGTCCCATACTTCATTATTTCACTTCACTAATTTCCTCTGAGCATCCCAAATACCTCATTCTCTCTTTGTCAATACTGGATTTGAACTATTACAAATAATCATTGAGATACTCACCCTGTCTCCAGGTCGTACCATTGGTTCTTGTTTTGTGCCTAATTTATGTAGTATATTGTAAGCAACCTTCATACTTCTGGTCCAAAGTTTTCCTATCAACACAAAATTTTCAATATTAACATTCTTTTGTTTTACAAGATTATTAAAGAGAAAAATACCTGAGAAGTCGAAAACACACACTAGGAACATTTATATTAGTTTTCCAACTAAATATGACACCACTTCTGGCAGTAGTGGAAATATTTAAATACTTATCAGAAGTTTTCTTTGAACTTCTTTGTTCCAGACAGCAGCAACGCTTTAAAAAAAAAGGAAAGTGAGAATAATTTTCTTTATGGCAGAAGTCTCTTACTTTGGAGAAAACTGGATTTGACTCTGAAATTAACTGTTAGAAGGGGCTAGTACATCATCAAGTCTAGACATCACCCTGCAGCAAGCTGTAGTGAGCTGGACACAGCACATTTCAGCACAGACTGACCTTGAGGATGATGTTCAGGTTTTATCACAGCAATTCTCTCACCAAGGAAAAAGGAAAGGAATCCCAAGAAGCAGAGGCAAAGAAAAGAAAACTCCAACAGAAAGCATCCCACAGCCAAAGGGGCACACTGAAGCAGCAGGGACCCTCTGAACCTTAGTACACCCATATGGCTGATTCACTTTTAACCCTGGGCCTTCTTTCATTTAACTTGGCTTTTTCCTTCTCTGATTCATTTCATTTGCCCCAGGTACCCGTCCTTAATAACTCTCTTCTCCCTTGCTTCTTCACCTTTTCAGCACCACTCTTAGCTAATCTTTTTCAAGCCCCCACCCCAATATTCAATAAAGAAAAATTCTCTCACCAAGACCTCTCTGCCCACATGACAGGCCTTTCAAAAATCCTTCAAGTGATCGGCATCTTTGCTCTTCCAGATGCCCTTTGTTTAGAGACCTTGTTACTTCCATGTGAACAACACCAGGTTTAACAACCCTTGTGCTTAGTTGGCCCTCAGATACTGTCTTTAAGAACTTTCAGTCTGAGAGAAACAAATCTTTAATTCATGCCCACCAATAACTGAAACAATAATAGGTTCTGACAACAGATTACCTATGGAGTTCAGCAATTCAGGCCCCCAAACATGCAGTATTGCTATTTATAACTAAGTCAAGTAGTTGCTATAATAAGTTCCTCTACATCCTGGTTATAAAATGCAATACTACTGAATCATTTTTCACTGCTAATCCAATGTAAATATAAAATATGATAAGAAGGCCAGATTTTCCTTTTATCCCACTTAATGAAAATTGGAAGGGTCACTGCTGCTTGTTATGGAGGAAGTACTAAATGCTATTATTTCTTAAACAGTAATATTATATCACCAAACTATGCTTTCCGAAGTCTTTAATTTATTACAATAACGCCAATATTTGCATGATGAACTGTCTTGCTGCTCAGAAAGGAACACAATTCCATTTCACAGAAAACTCACTACAGATACAGGAGTACGTCTGCGGAAATAACTCTCACAGAACTATGACTACCTGCATTTGATGGAAAGAAAGTCTTTGAAATCATCCCTGCTGCTACAGTTAACACTTGAATTTGACAAGTGAGTAGGATAAAAAAAAAGGATGCCTTAAGAAAGCAAATATTCTTTTTCCTAAAGTTTTTCAACATTAAAGCTTTACTGGCAACAAACTTAAAAGGGCAATTAATAATGATACAGAATATTGGAGGACAGAAATCAAAAGCCTGGCAAAAGTCCTGAACTGCAAAAGAAAACCATCTTTACACAAAACACTTTTAAACTCAAAATGGACATCGAAGGAGCTGCTGTGAAAAGTTATGTCTGAGCTATAAAGATTAAATCTGTTAAAAGTCCTAAATTTACAATTGTGACATAGTCACACTAATTTTTCAACTACCATACGTGCCATCAAGTATTTTCTTTAAAATCTAAGGGCTATTCATATTCCAGCATTTAGATGCATTCTTTCAGAGGTAGCTAGGCATGCAGTATAATCCTCTCCACCTAAGAGTTCTGGATAAATGTCAAAATTAAGTTCTCACAAAGAGAACTTAAGAAAATTAAAGGAGTACTTTCTAGTAAAGCTTTAAATAAGTTTAAACACATTTTGTTATGATGCTCTTTTATTGCCAAAATTGTGTTTCATCTTCTAAGACACAGGTAATATAACGCAGCCTTCCTAATTCTTAACCTTTCTATTTGAATACACTTTGAACAGCACAAACACAGCAATAATATATTCTAGTGGTCAGAAATTACTCGAATTTTCTGTTACTACAGTCCTTTCCTTCTCTATTTACCGGTATGATACCAACCTATGTTAAGTATCTGAGGCACACATGAGTATGGAACTGTGGAAAAATGGAGTGAAGCAGGTTGCTTGCATTCAGCTGGGAAGGGGCTGGAACACAAAGACCTTGCAAGCTCTATAATGTCACTCCAACCCTTGCAGGCTATGCCTGCCCTCAGCTGCTGCCAACTCTGCTCCAGTGCAGGCTGCCAGGGGCATGCAGGGACCCCCAGGCACCCTCATGAGCAAGCAGAGCAAAGCCCAGGCAGATCTGGAACTCAGTCGTTCAACAGGGAGACTGTAATTTCTCTAGCAGGGTATATAGCTATGTTCCAAAAAAGTAAATTAAAAAAGGACCACCAAAGGAGCAGTAACCCAGAAGCTGGAGCTAGAAATGTATGGATGATCAGGACCAGATCAGTGGCGTCTGGATGGGGCACAAACTTCTAACCAGACATGGACTGAACCATGGGTTGGTTTTGTCACCTTGGCTGTTTGCCCTCCCCAACCCGACACCAAGAGAAACACAAAGGACTCCACGTCTGCAGGATAACAGCTCTGAGAAACTGAGGATGTCACAAAGAAGGAAATCTTTGAAGTGTTTCCTTCCTTGGTTCTGCCTAGGCTACAATTCAGAGCAATTCTTCTTTTGAAAACTTAAGAGATTCGACGCTGCTGGGGAAAAAAAGCCGATTTCTGAAACCTCTCCCAACAAATCCCGACGCTGCGGCCTTGCCGTGACCTCCAGGCGGTGCCACATCTGCGCTGCGGGAGCGGGAGGCCGGGCCGGCAGGATAGCTGGGCTCCAGCCACGGCTTTCGCCCTGAGACGGGGCTTAGGGCCCATCCCCGCGTGGGACAAATCGCTTGGTTACACAGGCTCCCGAGGAAATCTGTCTCTGGCCACCGGGGATATGTCCCACTGTCCTAGGCCCGAGTTCAGTGAAGTGCCAGCCCTCCTCGGATAACACGCTGCCCTAAATGAGCTGGCTTGAAGAGAGGGGCAGATGTAGGAAACTCAAGCAAGAGCCTCCTTTAGTAGTGAGTGGAGCAGCCCGTGCTCAGTGCCCGAGCTCCTCTTTCCCAGCCACACCGCTGCCGCAGGAGCTCCCTCAGCCTTCGCTGCGGCACAGCACAGGGGCCGGAGCCTGGAGCTGCTTCCCTGCTGGAAACACCAGACCCTGTGAGCCCTCCTGCTCCTGACATTCTTGTCCCCATCCCCACTGCAGCAGGCTCCTTCCAAAAAACCAGCACAGGATTTGTGCCTGTCCGGCCCTGATCTCACTAGACAAACAATTAACAGCTACTTTATTTCATTTAAATAATGTAGGATTGTTACCTACAGAAGTGGTGTTTAAGGCACGGGGTTCCCTCTAGAACGGGCCCATGCTCTGCACACCCAGTGCTGGGACTGCCAGTCACACACACACATCGTGGGTAACATAGGGAACTAGATGTTTAAGAACATGAATTACCCCTCAGTTTTCAGGTCACAAAACTATTTCCCATACAAAGCAGACTGGTAGAGCTCCCCTAGCTAATTTTGGAAAACAAAACCCCAACAAGCCGATGCATACCTTGTTACTATTACAATTTATTGCGTTGTTCCTACCTCTCACTGAACAAACTGTGGTGCTGCTTTCCAAAATCTTGTGTAACTCCACGAAATGGTAAGAAACAGAGATTTTATGGCCATCTATCATTGCCTAACTAATAATTGCTTATTTACGGAAATAAATCTTCTTCTAAAGGTTTTTACTTTGCCGCTTCTGTCAGTTTGCCAGAGTGCTGCTGCCAGACTCTCATGCCCTAGCAGCATGCTTCTGCAGGGAGGCCTTCAGGTTCTTCACACACTTGCAAACTGAGCAGAGTTCCCACTGTCCAGTGAGTAACAGCAAGTACCACTCTGAATCTGAGCCATATCTGGCAGACATCATATGTGCAGAAATGCTTGGCAGGACAGGATGGAAAACGGCATCTCGCCTTCTGGCAGCTGTGACAAACACTGTTAGCACCCATGTGGAGCTAGTCCTTTTTCTCCTGCCACTGGGGTTTTGATTTAGCTGAGCAGTATAAACTCTACAGCAGAAAGAATATATTTTGTATTCAGTCGTCTTTTTTTTTGAAGTCTACTTAGATGGCAATAAAATTTAGAAAGAGATGGTAGATAATACCTAGTCCCATCTGTTTAAGCACAACATTATGAAGGTAAAGGAAACCATAAGGTGTAAAAAAAAACACAAAAAGGGATCTATTAACAAAAATTAGGTGTTTTCCACATGACACTGAGGTAAATCCCCTTCCTCTTCCTTTCCAAATCTGTAAAAGGACTAAATGTTTGTGTTGAATGTAAAGAAGGTTTTAATAGAAAAGCTGTATCAGGGAGAAAACTCAGAAAACAAACCACAACAAATTTCCTGATTGTCTTCAGGTCACTTTTCAGAATCACACAGCAGTAAACCAAAACCAAACCAGTGGTTGCTTACCAATCTCCATGAACAGCAACTGTGAGACTGCCAAAGTTTAACTGCAAATAATTTTATCAAATATTCATTTTCTCAATACCACAGTATTCATTGTATTAAACAGAAACAAGAACATTTATTAAATCTAGTGCAAATGGCAAACTTCCTAATGCTATGCAAGTAAAAGGGCTTTTTTTTTTGTTTTGCAAAATAATAGTTGCAGCTTTACTACTCTGTTAACCCTTTCTTCATGAACTCTTTAGATCCAGCCTAAACAGAAAATGAGGTTGTTGGTTTTGGGATAAAAAGTCCAAAGGAAAAGAACAAAAATGTTCTGTTGCAGAGAATGAAGGACTCAAGATAAACTCAGAATAGAGACAACCTTGCTATTACAGTGCTTGATATTGAAGTCTGAATCATATAATACAGCAACTTTCAGTCTTTTTATTAAAGAAATAAAGGTTTAAATCACTGAACAATCGCAAGATTAATATCTGTCTAGGTATTTAAACCATGACTACTCATACTTCTGTGACCCCTAAGTTATTTCAAATGTAAGGGCAGTTTGATTATGCAGCTACTTGGCCAGAAGCAAGTCTTGAATCTGTCTCTCTCCTGCTGATAATTATGAAATTCCTTGTCTAGCACATTCTCACAGAAAGAAGAGGAGAGGCTGCACGTTGCACACCAGGTACAGAATGGCTTGGGGTTGGCTATTTTGGCATGTTGTTACCTTTAAAGTATGCTATGATATCTCCCGTATGAGCAGCATCACCTCTGCAGGATCACTTTGGCCCCAAAATGTTACAGTTGCTTTACAATTATTTTTAAAATCAGCAATTCATTTGCAAAAAATGCCATTTACCAAGCATTTCCTTCTACACAGAATCCAAATGGAGGAAACAGTCCTCTGCCCAGAGAATCACATCTGCTCTTTTTTATGAGCCTTGCTGTCTCTAGTGGGCCTCTGATGTGAGAAACACTATATCAGAGCTATTGAAAATGGTTTTTAAAAATCTGATTATAGACAGTGTTAGATAAAGGAAATCAGATTATTTGAATCAGACAAATTTAACTGGTACTCATTTTGTTGTTTTTAACAATGGTTACAAAAAGAATGCTCAAAACTTGTTTATTGATAATTACTTTCAACCTTTTATTTTTTCCCATCCTTTCTTGTTCTCCTTAGAATAATTATTTTAAGTAAGAAAAGTAGTTCTGATACCGTAAGAACTATATAGGATTTAATTGTCCTTTATTCACATTTCTCCTCTAAGAAATCACTAAGCGCTTCATTACTAATACCCAAACCAGATGTCTCACTACTCTGATTAACTTTGTCTGAGCCAAAAATTGTCTTCCTTTTCCTCAAAGTACACATTACTTTTCTAGTCAGAGTTCAGACTCTCATAAAACCTGATAAAGACATATTTCCTTCCCATATCTCAGACATTTCAATTTATGCATATTCAGTGATTTGATTTATAAAGGGATTGAGAATAACTAAGATGTTCTCCACTTAAACAAGTTCCCAGAGGAACAAAATATTTGAGAAATAAGTAATATTCATAGTGTTTCATTCACTAGAAAGAATTTAAGAGTTTTGAATACATTAAATAAAGATTACAACTGGGGCACTGAGAAGAACTTCAAGAACTGAGGCAAACAGCTTCAAATAGTTGCTTGAAAAAAAGGATCAAGTCTGCAAGTGCAGCTATACATTTATTCTATCTAAAGTAATCTGAGACACATAGAAAAACCCAGTGCTGACATGCTATGAAGACACAAAGCTCAAAAAAAGCGCTGAAAAAGACACAGGAGATACAAGGCATTACAAATTTGATGAATTCCTGCAGAAAAATGGGAGAGCAGCAATGATTTTAAGCAACAGCTGGAAGTGTAGCTTCTTCAAACTGGTTCTCTTTCTAGCCCAGAAGCCTTTCACAATCTAAAGCACTCACTACCCAAAACCACACTAACACATGAGCACCCTAAGGGGGAGAAATCCATTCCAGTATATCACAAAAGGTGATCCCTGCAACACTGATCCAACACTGTCTGCCATGGCAGATCGTAGCTTGGCCTCTGGTCTGAACCCTCAAAGGTGTCTCTAGAAGGGACAGCAAAGGAGTTGTGAGGAAGACTTTGGAGAAGCAGAATTTTGTCACAGATAGGATGACATTGCGCCATGCAGATGCAGTAAAAAGCCTCAATTTGAAACTATTTCCTCCTAAAATAACCTTTGAGGTTTGGACACAGAATTGTCTGTAAAATGAAGAAAGAAACAAGTGTCTGGGCTGTGTATGGTACTCTAGTTAGAGCCCAAGAGATGGAAGGGAAAGCAGTGTTGTCTACAACAATCCACTAAAGAGGAGGTAAATATGCTTGGTGTTAAGGGCATTAGAATTCCTGCTCAAGATGGGCCTTGATTTAGCTGATAGGTAGGGAGACACTCCTGGAAATCATCTTGGAAAGGTGGAAAAAGTGTGGAATAAGCAGGCAAACCTGCAATTCACCCATGCAGGAACAAAAAACTGGAGAAGATACTTAGAATGAAATCAAAAGACATCAAAGAGAAGCCTCCTCCTAACTGGAAAGTTGGATAAAGGAAGATTTCCATGAAGACAAGGGGGTGTGAGAAGAGACTGAAGCAAAAGCAGTAAATAGAGGTAAAATATTCAAGAGGAGGTGCAAGTGATGACAACATCTCAAGAACCAAAACTCTGGAAAATTAGAATTATTCTTACAATTCATTAATGTTTGTGAAATATATGAAAATTCCTGGTAATGGTATTTTATTAAATTGAAAAAAAACTTGAAAATAACTATGGAGTACAAACTAGAGGCTACTGAAAATGATCAGGGTTGAAAGTTAAAATTTTAGTCACCTGATCATAGCAAGTACATGAGGAAATTGAGTGTTACATTAATACCATGTGGTAGGATTGTGGGCCAACCTCATTTTTTCAAAAGTTTATTACTACCAGGGCCAGTGGAACCAGTGGAACTATGTAGAAGGATAAAATGTCATGAGCAGGAGTGTCTTTAATGATTTCTAGGCTTAGTGCCTATTACTTTTTAAGTTAAAAACTGCCATGCCTACAATTGCTAGAAAATATTGCAGGCACAGAAAGTGGACTAGCTACAGCAAAATCTTTCATAAAGTCACCAGTGAAATGGCAGGTGGCTGTATTGTTAATGACATTTCCAAATCAATTTTCATTTAAGGAAACTACTGTGGCAAAGTGAATGAACATTTCTCATGAAAAAGAATATCATCATGAAATGCACTTAGCAGAGAAGAATTCAGCAAATCTATGAAATGTTTTGTTTGTAATTTATTTTAGATATAAAAAGAAAAAAAAAATTATTTTTCTTCTGACCTCAGGAAACTGCTGAAAGGCAACAGGAAAACCACATCCCAAAGTGCTGCAAAATGAAAAGTGCAAAAACACGAATTTTAGTCCTACTTTTCTCAAGGTTCAGACAATGCAGAAGAGGAAAGAGGTATTTTAGAACAGAAAAACAGGCTAGGTGGCTGCATGAGCCATGCAGATATGTTCTTCGGGTTGATTTGCTCACTCTACAGCCTCAGGCAAAGCAGGACATATGCTCAGACTCTCTGGACAGAATTCAAAATTCAAAAAAATAGTCTGATTTTCAGTAACAGCTTAATTTCCTTTCCTGTCCAATTTATTTAGGGCATTCAATACAGACATGACTTCTGCAAACATGTAATTTCAAACTTTAAAATTCTTCCCTACTTTCAAGTAGATGTCCTTAAGGAAGAAGAACATTCATCGATGGTGAATCGTATGTTTACCCCTGAAATTAACTCCCTTCTTAACTCTGAAGTACCTGAAGGGAAAATGTTTCCATGCATGACCCTCAGTTGAAAAGGTTCTCTTATGGTTTGAAAGCCTTTAACTATATTTGCAGTGCCAAACTTTCAGCAGAAAACATTTTGGCCAGAGACCATCACTGAGTCTGACTCCTGAATGGATATGAATGTTCAGCACTGAACAAAACAGACAGACTTCTATATCACAGCATGTAACAACATTCTCTGCACAGAACTCCTAGTCCCTAAGAAGGTAGAAATAAAAAAAGCAAAATAATTTTTTATATCCATATCAATAGCATACAGAAATGTTCCAATTCGCTTTCAAAGTCTGACAGTTATTCATAATAATTCCTTTGAACATCTCCCAAATGTCCCCTGAACATCTCAAAATTAGAAGCAATATGGGAGTTATTTGTCAGACATAGCCTTATGCTTATTTTTATTTGGCCTTTCTTGGTTGCAATACATTGTCAGGCAGTACACATTGAACTACACGAATGTACCAAAGGTCACACTAAAATATATCCTGGCAAATCTATTTCAAGGGAGTACATTTGATAGTTGTACAACTAACCCATCAGGAGAAATAATTCAAATCACACTTACTACAATGTCAGTAAAACAAGGGAAAAAATCCTATTAACTTCTTCAGGAAGTTGATGAATTTTGTAGACCACGTTAGGCTTTTGCAGAACAAAGCCTGGGTGATAGCCAGGGGCAATGGATTTGGACATTAATCTTCAGGAAAATCTGACCTAGGACACATTTCTATTTAAAAGGTGGTTTTAATTTATAATCTGTTATTCCATGGGTGTTTCTACTCAGCTCTTTTCCTCTGTCTAAAAAAAATCATACTATAACATCTCAGCAACCCATACTCAGACATCAGCAGCTTCAGAGTTGTCTTACCCTACTCACAAATGGAACAGGTGCATCATTACAAGGCTTTTTTAACTCTGTATTCATGCATTTACTACGCACACTGAACAGAACACATAAAAGCACAAATAGTTAGAAGCTTACCATAAGTGAGAATATACAGTGGTTTTCCATTGGTATCCATAGTGGTTAGGCAAGGAGCTTTTGGTGAGATGGTTCCCCATCGCTGCAACGCTGCTTCCAGGGAAGGCGGCCAGTTTGTAACCACACCTAATTGTTCCCCACGCATAGCCAACATCTGAGCTCCTTCTGGCTTTGGCTGGTTTGGATCTGGCTGTTGAACTTATGATTATGAAAAGATACACAGTTACCATGAAAATTTTATACCCTGTGTACACCTGTGTAATCAAGAGAATAAGTTACCTTTGCAAAATGTTCTGAAAACAGTAACATATAAGAAGGTATTGAGAAGCAACAGAGAAATATAAGAGAATAATTTACTTTTAAGTTTAACACAGATGAAGCAACAGATGCACCTCAGGAATGAAAAGTCCTTGTTCTTGAACTACCTTTAAAAGACGGGAAAGAAACTGTTGGGGCAGCATGCATATATTTATATTCAAAATAGTAAACCTTTCTTTATTCCTAAAGAGAGATGGAGAATACTTTTACCTGGAAAAAATGCAGTAATGAGATGAACTGCAGAACTACTAACAAGAATGTAGTTTAACAAGTAACAGATTGATTTAAGTAATGTTCTCTTACATGTTTTCTTATAAATTCCTGTGAAGACTATTTACGTGTCTACATTCTGGCAAATCTTAATTCTCAAAACACTTTCTAAAAAACTTTTCTAAAAAAGTTCCATTTATTTACTTTGTTTTTGTTTGTATCTTACATTTAGTTCATTTTTCATACTTCACTGTTACACAAAGGATGTATAAAACATTTAACATGCTCCCTCACTAAGAGATTTTCTCTTAATTCTGTTCCAAAGCAATAGCTGTGACCCACAGCTGAATGCTCTCAACACTCGTCCCTACACTCTCTTCTGTCATTTCTTTGCAAGCAGAACCAGGAGCTGAGCAAACAAGAGACACTTTTGACTCCACAGCATTATGTCGAAGCTTACTACCAGCAGTTTCCACTGAACACCAATGGTTTTTTGGTACTTGCCAGTACAGGGAGGGCTTACGTGGCTTTCTAGAAACTCAATGTAGGAGACAAACATTTTACAGATTTTAAATAAGCAATCCCCAAACCTTTTGAAAAACAGTCATTTTACCTTCTAACAATTCCTCAAAGTCATCTACAAAGAACTCTCGTAATGGTGGTCGTTTGGGCCGTTTTAGTGTATTGACGAGCTGCTGAATCTTTGCTGACACTCTGCTGCTCACTGGTACTCCTGCAGGACAAGGATCAATGGAGATATCAGCTGACAGCTATGCTGCACCCACCAGATGTCAAGTGGGGTAAGAAAAAGTCTAGGACTGCAAGGCCACCACAACTACAGTTTCATGCCATACCATGACTCAAGTATTTAACATCAAAACATCAAAGCAAAAAGGAACAATGATGCCTAAGGTAAATAAAACCAATACAACAACGTCAGAGCAAGGTTGCAAAATTAGAGGGGAAAAAACACAAAGACTGAGGGAGAGAAGGTAAGAATGTCCCTACAGCAAATGTCAGTACCCTGAGAGAATTGCCTCAGCAATGGTCAGTGAAAAAAGTGGAACTGACTCTCCCCGTGATCGTTGGCCATACCAACACTGTCAGACTAGGCTGCAGCCTGGTGAGGAGTGTGGATGACAGGCTCTGCCCCATCATTTATTCTGGGTTATTTTTATACTGCAGGGGACGTATGTCCAGTACCCATCTTAACATGGTTCAAGTCTTTGTATTACTTCAGCATGCCCCTGTATTCTCTGACCATCCCCACAGCCAATCCCACCAGCCAGCAATCTCCAAAGAGAGGATGCTTGCCTATAAAGCACTTTGGAAAACAGCTCTGAGCGGCAGCCTGGGGCAAGAGGCATTTTTATAATATATTCCCATCAATCACATTCCCCTTCCTTTTCTCTACTTCACTGCAAAACTTCTCTAGTATCCATGTCATCTGTTCTTGAACTAATAGCTTTCTATCACTGCTTTGCAGGAATTTTAACTTCTTACCCTTCCATAAGGTTGGATCCAAAGCTTTTACCAAGTGGTGTTTAGAGCTGAAGCTAGTATGTTTAGATGCAGTACACTTGGTCAACAATTCCATGCTGTACTGAAATATTGTTTGGTAAGTTTTAAAAGAGGAGCAGTAAATAAGGAAGGGTTTACAAATAACTATTTTTCAAAAAAAAACCTCAAAAAAACCCTCAGAGAATAAAACTTCAAACATGTCAATTTTTAAGATGTAGCCATCCTAGCAGTCACATTCCTTGCCATTTAATAAACAGACTAGCTGTAACCAGGCAGCATGATAATGGCAAATCTAAAAAGATTCTCTGGGGGGTTTTGCCAAACAGTTTCTATGGGGAATCAGCTCTGCTGATTAAGAAATATTTCTCTATGTTACCTTCATTGATATCAGCTTATTTTAGAACTGTAAAGGTGCTGAAGCTTTGTGTTTACAAGTGAAAAGTGCCTGGGAAAAAAACCACGAGGAACACCCAAAAAACAAGAGCAGATGCATACAGTACTAAAAAGGTCAGGATACTCAAAATAACCCCAGTTCTGCTTTGTGACAGACATACCATCACCAGTCTCCATAAGCTCAGCGTTGCCATACTTTGGTGCCACCCGTGCTGTTGATCCTTGTGGTCTTTCTACTTGTATTGAGTGTTCTGAGGTGTAAGTGGTAACATCTGGAGGGGCAGAATGATTTTCTGTGAAAAATAAGTTAAAAGGTTTAACCATGTACCTCTAATGTCAAAGGGCAGAAGAGCAAAAGGCAAAGGAAAGGAGACCATTCGAGGGTTTTTTCCCCAACATATAAACAGGACTTAATGCACAAATTATTATACTGAACTAATGTGTAGTATAATTTTAATAAATAAAGTTTGCACTGATTTAAACAGGGCTGTTTATCTGCAATCACTGAAGCAATATGCTAAAAGAATTATACAATTAGGTTGTAGGTTTTCCACTGACATCTGATTTTACTTGAAGCTTGTGGACATCTGCAAATAGAAAAGACCCAGACAAATACACTTCTCATGGATTATTGTGTTAGTTTTTCTAAGTAAAAAGAACACAGCATGCTATCAATCACTTGCCAGTGCCAGTGGGTATCACTTTTATAAACTCTGTATTTTGAATATGTCAGTTTTAGTTAAGAACGGAAAAAAGTCAATTATAGCAGGTTTGGAAACCAGAGGCAAGAAATAAAATGTAAAGAAACATGAACTTTGCATTCTTCATGGACACTTGCTTGTCTACTATTTTTAGACAGAGATATTTCAATTCTTCCGCATAACAAAGCCTTGCCTTCCAGAAGGCAAACACGATTTGGTCTGACTCATGCCAGCACTGCTGAACAATTCCACAGAGATAATCTTTCTCTTTCATGGCCTGATAACTCAGCATGCTACCACAGTTCATCTTTCCATGTTTCAAGTCTGAGTCTGTATTTCCTACATATTTTTACTCTTTTTATAGGTTGTCCCATACATTTTTTGCTGGTTTTTATCCACATTAGATTAGATGGAGATAAACACCACTGGCAAATAACAGCTTTTCTTTCAATTGACATAAATGATCCCCAGCAGCCTCTAAGTTACAAAAGAAGGCAGGTCTTCATTCTGCTGCCATGGAAGTGAAGAGAAATGTATTCAATTTAACAATAGGGTAAGAGTATTTCACAATGAAAAAAATCTGGAAAAATGTCATTGTGTTCCAATACTGTTTTCAAGATGTGCTTCTTACTAAACCTTATCTTTAAGCATTATGGTGCTCTAAGAACTAGAACACAAACTTCTACAGTAAATTTAATCTCAAGCATAATTTTAAAGCACTTTCATTTTTATGAGTTTTGAACCTTAAAACACTGTGATTCTTGTGCATTCAATCCCAAATTTATGCACTATCAACACAGAAAACTTAATTCTTTTTGCTACACATACAGGAAAAGGATGCTAATAGATGCTCATTTTGCATATCTCTCATTTAAAGGTAACATTTGACAGACAATCATCATGCAGATTTAAGACATGACATTAATGTCTGCAGCTGTTATTTAATGTTTATATTCATGACCATCATAAGGGCTCAACCTTATCACCCAATCATATTATCTGGTTGAGGAAAACACGATATGGCTTTTATTGAACAACTCAAAAATGTCTTACATTCCACAAGCGTCCAGTTGGAGCTTTTGTTTCTGATCACATCCATGGTTACAATTTTACTGAAACAAACATCTTATGTTGTGCTGTAAGTGACCAACTGAGGTACAATAGATTGAACAATTAAGCTTATGCCGGTAAGTGCTTGAATAATGTCTTCATTTTAAATTTCTTTTTATTATCAACTATTTTAGACTCAGCACAATTTTTTGCCCTTTCCTGTTAAGTGGAAAGGGCTTTTTATAGATCGTGATTGTATTACTCAATAACTAAGTCAATTAAAAAATGCTGATGTTTATCTTTTTCTCTTTAGTTATAATGCAGCTTTGCTATGCATATGGGAGATCATGACTAAGAAAATAATTGTACTTAGTCAGCTATTACTAACATGAAAAGTATTTTTAAAGTGAGCTTTATTGGCTTACATCTTTATAGTGAAGTATTTCCATCTTTCAGACTTTACAAGGCAAAGTGAAGTGGAATTAAAGATTTTTTATTTCGTTTTTTAAATGCATGGGACAGAAGATACATGAGCAGGGATACTTGTCCCTTCAGAACTCTGTGCTTAAAACCAAATTCTTCTTTGTTACACATGGTGCTGAGCAGGGGGAAATAACAAGAGTCTTGCTCCTTTGTAAAAGGCTTTCCTTTTGAAACAGCATTTTGCAGTTGAAGTTGCCTTATGGAAACTTTCTTCCCAAGGCTGCCACCACAGCTCAGTCAAGGAGTTCTAGTGCCCTGGATGCTCACCTGCTATTTACTCTTATCCACAAGAAGAGGAATACTAAGTTTGTCTTGATGAGTTCCTTTACAATATCTGCTTAACAGATGTCTTATCATGGCAGTATCTACAGCACTAAGTTTCATCTATTAATAGATTTACAAATCTTCAGTCAGTTAGCATCTTAGAGTCAGGCTTGGAGAAATGAAAATCAAACAGACAAAGATTTGGTCCAAATGACTTCTAAAGAAAAAGATAATTGTTATGTTATGTGAAATGTACCCATTTTTTTTTTATAGAACAGTCAATCCAAGCTTTGGCTATGGACACAATCTGTAGAGAGTTGCTTGGTCTTATGTCAGGTAACTTGAAAAATTGTTTGAGGTTTCATTAAGAATCATGATCCTGACACATCTGTTCACTAAGAAGTAGAAACTGACAGCTGCATGACTTCAAAGCACTTCCTCCATCAAACATACTTGCGTCACCTCCTATTCCCATCTCTTCCAATATCCTTGCATTAGGAGATCACAGACAGAACAGCTGTTTCCAGTTAAGGCCCTCTTCATTTCTGCCACTGGTGCGACTTCACCCCATTCATGAAGATCAGAAAGGCCCAAAAAATCAGAGCACATTCATGTAAGGATAGAGCACATGCACTGTCAAAGCCCCATGTCTGAGGAGAAGCAAAGTGGAGGAATACTTTCAGTGGAGGTTTGGAAGCTCACATAAGTGCCAGGTATTTGAAAAGTCTCCAGGAACTCTAAAAGCATTCCTGCAACACTGTACTTGAAGAAAATGAAGCTTTTACTCCCAAATAAGCTGGCTCTTCTGGTTGTCAGGGAAGGGAAATCCAAAGTCAGAGGTGCAGCTCTTTCCATTAGCTGGGTTTTTCTTGTGCTGAAGTCCAGGTGACATTGTATTTTAAACCAGTCTCCTGTATAAGTTAACATTCCCCCTCAGAACACAAGAATTTACAAGTTGTCTGAAAACTATCAGTCATGCTTATGGCACATGGTTTTATATCTATTTCATTAATGATCAATGTAGCCTTTAATGTGGATAGAAGACTTTGATTTTCAAAGAGGAACATATTTGAAGCATATGAAAGAAACATTAAATGCACCTATAGGATCAAAACTTTGAAGTGAGATAATTAACTTTATACAGATTTACAATGATAGGCAAGCATTGTGTAATTTTCATTGCATGACCTTTGTGAGCTTTGGGGTGTGCTTTCTGTCCCTAATTTTTATATACATAGAAATTCAAACCATGTAAAACCAAAGAATGAAATCTTGAAGATCTTAGAAATGTGCACAGTACTGACCCAATGAAGGGTCAGAACATCAGACATTTTTTCACTGGTTTGACCTCTACATTCAAGAATTACTCAAAACAGCTGTGATACCTCTGCCAAACTAAAGGTTTTGCCTATAGCTTAATGCAGACCCCTGAGCATCTTAAAGCCGAGAATAAATATTTAAATTATATCTATCCCAAACTAGAATTTTGTCCACAATAAAGCAGCGAAGTAAATGAACAGTATAACATTAAAAGCATATCATATCTTATGCAAATTATCCAAATAATTCACATAGATAACTCTGATTGTATTATAGCCAAAGATTTTTATCAAATCACTTTTCAGGACTGCATTAGTATACTTAAACTGGAAAAATAATCTCCATTTCATTCTGTGATGTACTCTGCAGGTAAAATCCTAGAGGATAACAGAATGGAGGGCTTTTTCGAGTTATCATTAAGGTCATCCCCATTGCACCTTGAATTTTTATTTATCAAAATTGTCACCTTCAGAGTATGGCCTTATAAAAATACAGCTGATTTCTCTCTTGTAGGCTGATCTGTCTCTGGAGAATAACTCCCTGGACCAAACAAACATCAAGCCATGGTAACATATGTTCTTTGTGACCAAGAATAAACTGTCTCTGATAGCTGAGGAGCTTTAAGGAGCAGGATTACTCCTCTCTCATCTTCTCTCCTACCAAAGACTATTACTCATCTACCATCACTGGCCCACTGCCTTGGAAAGGGCCAGGCTTTCTGTAGGATACTTCAAATATATTACCTCTTAGAATACATTTACATGCAAAATCTACCTTCTTGAATGGGAAAGAAACAAAACAGCAATTTAATTTCAAATTCTTAAAGAATGCAGCTCACCCATGAAGAAACACACATTACAGTTATCAACTGTGCAGCTTCTCTTATATTTCCAGTGATTTTACCAATGACTGACGGCAACTGTTTTGTGCCCAAATGACCTTTACATTACTACACCTCAACTTCTGTCCAAGAAGAGATGCAATTTAAAGACTCTTTTTGACAGAATGAATGAAAATAAGCACACAGTGAGGTAAGCTCAACTGCTTCCTTCAAAGGCAACAACTTTCTAGTCAACAATAAAAGGCACAATAAAACACACAAAAGAAATTGTAGATTCCCTCTTCTGCAGAATAGTGCCATCTAAATTTAGCTCTAGAAATGCTGTATTATTTACCACAAACTCAGTGATTATAAAAGAAGATTTACTGTGCCAGATTTAAAATTACTAAAATGTCAAATTATATAGAAGCTATATTTAAAGACACATTAAGACTTTGTGTGTGAGTAATGCAACCTTTCAGAGTTTGGATAAAATTAATCCTCTATTCTATAATTTCCTGTAGCATTTCAAGATGAAGTCACAGAAAATAATCAAATGCAATGATTAATGTGTTCCCAATGTATGTGTTTCTAAAATCAGGTTCTAAGCATTCATTTAGCATGAATTTATGAATACAATACAAGTTCTTCCCCTGACTGCAATTCAGCAGTTCCAGATCATGATGAGAGGATTACTGAAAATACAGGTGTTATATCAAGCTATACTCATAGCAAAAACTAAGAGATATGTACTCCCATTCCAGCACATAAAATCAGGAACTTTGAAGATGCTTTCATGTATCTCATTACATATACTTGAAAAGGAAATGTCAATTGAAGAACACAGGAAGTGACACAGGAAGACAGTAGCAACATTGCTTTATGTGTTCCAGCAAAGACTACAACAGTTTTCAGTGAGAGTCCTAAATATAGCCCAGCAAGAACATACCTAAAGCAAAGGCCTTCTATGATAAGCAGCTGAAGAGTGAATGGAAACCAAGCCTTGCTTTCCACATATCCAATCAGAGGCAGTAGCTGCCTCATGTTATTAAAGACCAGTGTCAATGGCACAACATTCAGAAATAATGTCAGAAATAATAAGCTTCACAGAAGCTTAGCTCTAATGGAAAGAAAGCTTTGACTTCCTGGGATCTTTTCAAAGGACATAAACAAGCTATTAATAATAACAGCTCCCTTCTCTGAACCTATATAATGGTCTCTCCCACGGAGTATAATCGCTAGATATCCCAGTTCAAGTATTCTAAATTCAATTAAGGGCAGAAAAAAGATATTTAAGAAGACTACTGTTAACAGAATTATCAAAAATCACTCAAGCTACATAATTAAAGTGGTGCAGCAGTGGGGGAAACGCATATGCAAGCAATCCCTAATGATGCATTTGCTGATTTTCCTTACTGATGAATTCTACAGAGACCTTTACAGTGCTGAGTAATGAAAGTCATGCAACAGTACATTTTAAGGTATTTGGTAACCAATAACTAGACCCTATTTGCCACAACATAAGCTTACTCCCAAATCTAAACTGCTATTTTTTCCCCCTCCTGAAACAGGAACGTAGGACTATCTCTCCATATAATATATATAAATATTAAAAAGCAAAGAAGAAGCACAGGAAAGACTTTTGTAAGTCTAAGACTTCATATAGCAGCATCAGCTGAATGTGAGAGTCAAAATTCATGTTAAACTGGACACACTTAACACATCTGTATACTGACCTATATGTGTTTGAGCCATAACATCAGCTAGTCTGTGTGCAGCACCACTGCCTCCACTTTGTGTCGAGGAGGAGGAAGTAGTTGATGTGGTGGATCCATGGATCGCTTGGCTGATCCAATGTTCCATGTTTATACTCCCCTGGCTTGAGGTGGGAGTTCCCTGGGAGTCGCCCTGTACGGAGCCTTCATCTTCTGAACCAGAAGAAGTATCTAGTAATTAAAAATAGCTAGTTAACTTGCAGTGCTTCAGGGTTTTCTTAACAGAAATAACTCACATTCATGTCAAAAATCTCAAGAAAGTACTATTAAGAAAATCTCAGGAAGGTAGGCAAACATAATGAGAAAACTGCAGTACTGAAAGACTTGAAACTAAGTCAGGTGCTAACTATGCACCTCTCCGACTTTAAGGTCATGGCATGTGTATTATTGTATAAAAAAAAAGATAATTAAAGTCTTCTTTACAATGATAAACACTGAATCTTCTGAAGATCTCCAACCAGCAGAGGATATAAAAAAGCTTTCCCAAGCTCATTCCACAAAGTCTGTGAGACACTTTTCCAATTGTACAAAGTCCTCAGTGAAATGGGAGTCTCAATTGGATTCAGTGAGTATGAGAAGCATGAGATATGTGGAATTTTCACAGTCTAGTAGGTTAAAGAGCAGACAAACTTGAAAAGGAATGGCACAACTAATTGCTAAGAAAATGTTATGTTGCATTGTTAGGGAATAAACCAGACAAGTGAAAAGAACTTAGACTATCATAAAATATGACAAGCTGGCCATATTAGGTCCTTGAAAGTCCAAAAGGACCAGTGCAAGCTAAGGTATCACCAAGGGCAAAGCAATCATGTGAACTGTCCCTGTTGACTTTTTCCACTACTCAGTTTTTCCACTACTCTTTAAACATACCTCAGTTCAGTGTGCATCAAATGACATTTCCACTACTATCTATGCTGACAGATTAGCAGTTCATAGCAGCACAAAGAATCATTTTTAAAATTCTCATAAAAATAGAGAGATACTCACCTGGAGGTGTGTAGGCATCCATTGATGTTTGCACCACCAATGAACGTCGTTTTGAGGGCATGGGGACTGCCATTTTCCTTTCTTTATGTTTAGCAAGGGCTGCCTGCACTGCTTCTGTGTGGACATCTGGAAGGAAAGAGGTTTGAAGCCAGAGTTAGACAGAAAGGAGCTGTTCTTTGTGCATCCAGCACACTTGGCACAGACTCATGCGTGCGCCAGCTGGGCTGACAAGGCACATCCCGTGATGGGAGGCCAGGAACACACGGGATCTCGGAGGAACTGCAGGAATTCTCTTCACTGTAGAAAAAGTAGCTACAGTGAAAAGTGCTGTGCTAACAAACAAGCCCTTTGAGCTGTATGATATTCCCAGAACAGTGCTGCCGTATTTGAAGACCAGGAACATCACTTCCCTAGAGCAAACCTCTGTTTAACCAGGAGCTGCTACTTCAGTGACCATTACTGTTTTCAGTGGAACTGTGGGATATTAACATTGCCCATTTTTTAAATGGATAAGGTTTCCAATTTACACAAAAGTCACACAGAGTAAGTGAACAAGAACATTTGCTTGAAGGGCAAAAGGTATGTAAAATGCCACCACAGAAATGACAACAGGTCCCTCATTCCCAAATCCTTCTCCTGGCACTGTCACTTTGCATTATTCACAGAAAAATAAGTACTATGTTGGGCTAGCCTGAGGTGGAATGAGGAAAAAAACCCCCCTAAGCACAAATCTGGTGCTTTGCAGGCCACAGCTCACACCAACCCATTTCACAGTACCCAACAAATCCCTTCTCCTTGGGGAGGTGAACAGCTTCTCAACCTTTCCCATGTATTTATAGCTGCCTGCCTCCCAAAGTTTGAAAAAGGCCATTTATCATGTCTAAAAGATGTGAGTGACTTTTTGATAATGACTTTGGTTTAAGCACCATTTTTTAATTACTACCATAACTGCATATTGAAGTAAGTCCACCTTTAGTTTACTACTTTGCACTGTTTGTCAGCATATTTCTATGGATTTTGGACAAGACTCACATGAGGTGAATGTATGCAAAAGACATGGCAGCCAACAGGAGTTCCTTGTGTGTAAAGAAGTTGCCACATATATTAACATACAACATCTGACATCTTGCCTTTTAACCAGTTGCCTCTTGTCAGCTGCAGAAAATACAGCAATTTGTGTGCATAGTTTAGTTGTTCCCATTTGTGGATCAGGAACACAGTGAATCAGGTCTAATCCAGAGTGATCCCACTTCTGCTGCATCTCCTGGAAGACTGCCCTCACAGTCTGAGCTGGCAGCACACTGTCATTATCCTACTCCTCTATGGATGTGGTGGCAGCTCTGAACAGGAAATGTGCCCCAAGAAAAGCAACAGGAAAGACAAGAGTGTGTGTATATATATATATATATATGTGTATGTGTGTGTGTGTGTGTGTGTGTGTATCCTTATTTAAAGAAGCATTGGTTGAATCACATTTATGTAGGTAATGTAAGTAATTATGTAAGTAATTTGTGTGTAACAACCTGGAAGGATAACTAGAAGCATTAGATGATAAACTGCTGATAGGCTGTCTCATTTTCAATAATGGTGTTTCCTATCTTCTGCCAGGGTTTAAGCACCTCTCAGTAGAAGTGCAACAGGGAAGAGTAAGAAAAAGAGCATTACCAGCTGCTTCTGTGAGTTGCTTTTGTTTTCTTTTCTTTTAAACCTTTAAGAGGATGAGAATATCACCAAAGAAAAGCTGGAAAACCATTCTCAAAAGATAAAAGAACTGTGCAGCTAATAGACCAAAATGAAGGAAGACCAATGTTATCGTCAACCCATAGAAAAATTTCTCTCCTGTCAAGTCATTATTTTTAAGCAGAAAGTTTAAGGTCTTTCTCATAATTAAAAACTAATGAAAAGTTTATGTGAAAAGTATCAGAAAACTTATGTGAAAGGTATTGGACGATGAAAATAAACAATGTAAGTCTTACCTAACAGCATGACCCCAAGAAAAATTCCTACCTGCTTGCTTCACACCAATGTCAATAAGGTACACAGGACTGAACACGCTCCCTAATAGTTTCTTATCTGTTGAAGAGGGAAAATTCTTGGTTTTCTTTCAAAGGATAGCAATTAGGTATCAAATAGTAAAAAAGAAATTAGCTTTCCCTTTACAAATGCTCAACAAACCACTCAACACTCAACACTCAACACTCAACAAACCAACACTCTACAGAAATTTTTGGAAAAAAATTGACTTTTTGGAAGAAAATAAATTTTGCTGATCAACACAGGAAGGACTATTTGTATATTATTGTACGTAGGATTGTTTTTTTAACTGTGTTAGGAGGGAGAAGAAATTCTGCCAAAAACTTTTAAAGGAAGACAGCTGACAGAAAATCATTAAAATGCTTAGTGACAGCTGGACGCTGAATCAGAACTTGTAAATTCTTTGATTTCTTTTTTGATGCTGTTTTGATATAAGAAGGTAGACTCATCAGCTTAATTAAAAACACTCTGCAGGGTTTTAATTTTCAAATGAGTCCACAGGAGTCCAGGAATTGAATTGTTTTCTTAATAAGGCGCATTCTTGATATGTTTATTTGTAATGGGCTACCATGGAATAAATTACACTATAGATTGGTAAAGAAAAAACAAACCCAAAACCTCACAGGAGAGCAAAACAATGTCAAAGACAAGAAACTGAATAAACAAGAGGGAAGGTGACTGGGAAGAAGAAACATGCACACCTGCTCCCAGCCCATCCTGCAAGCTCAAATATTTAAAAGGCATTACTCAGACTATGGAAGCTACCAAAAAACCCCAGGTCACATCTAAAACATGCTGAGGACAGATAATCCAGAGATGATCCAGGGAGCATCAACAAGTTTCCAGGGTTTTAGGATGATAGGAATAAAATGCAACATAGATAGTCAATCTTGGGTGAAAAATCTTTTCACAATGTTCTCCCTCAGGAATAATACTCTTGGCTAAACAAAGTTTCTCTAGGCATATGATGCCTGGAAGAGCTGGAACAGAGGCTAGATAGAGTTAGGGGAATAAAGGATATTTATTGAGAGGTCACTCCCAGACAGCACCAGTGCTACAAATCAGGCTCTGTCTGGATGGCTCCAAAGATGGAGGCCAAAGGGAGGGGGGCCAGTCCCAAGAGCACACTCTTTATATGTTTGGGTCCATTTGCATACAGGAGCTTCATTTGCCCGCCCTCTTCCTTCCACATTGTTTTACTTTGAGCCTGAAGTTTGGAAAAGGTGTCCTTGAGTCCCAGTCAGAGTAGGATTGTTGTGTCTTCATCACCCTGTGAAAGGATCTCAGTACCCTGAACAAAAGCCACACACCAATGCAGAATAGAAAACCCAAAAGCCCAAGGCATCAATATAAAGAATGGCTAAGGATTAGGTAAAGAATGAGTAACAGCCTATGTAGATTGTATGGTCTTCCTTTTGAATGAAAGCCTGTTGGTGGGTTCTGAAGATGCTCTTAACCTGTCTGAACAGTCTTGCACAGAGTGGGACTTGGTTAAGCTAATGAACAGCAAGCCCTTTGTGCCTCGAGACCAAGACCCAAAGTAAAGAGAAATCAGAGATGTAAGGGAAAGCCTGACTGACACTTCAGAATTACACAACTCATGGGTTACAGTATCTACCCTGTAACCACAGCAAGACAGAAGCAGTAAGGAGGTTAGTTCCCAGCAAATACCAGCTTCAGATATGCACTTTGCATACACATAGCTTTTCTCTAGGTTTTAGCTTTGCTTTTCTAGTCTACAAACCAACTTTGCTTATGTAGCACAAGATATGTTAACCAAAGTGCAACAAATTATCTCTTATTGCACTTCTGTGAAGCATGGATTTAAATCCAAGTTGAAACACACATTCATCACCAGTATCCCTGGTAATCTGCTTCACATGAATTTGAACAAGAGCGTGGTAGCTCTTTAACTCAGTCAAAGACGGGCTGTGGTGTCCATCATATTGTATGTAATTCACTGCTTCCTCCAAGCTGTCCCTTATAGCAACTGAAAAAATACAAGGAGAATTCACTACAGGAATTTATACAATAGGAACTGGATGCTCCTTGTTCTGTAAAGAAAGGAAAACACATTTATGATGCACATTGGGACAAAGTGCAAGGGCATATCCAAGTTCCTTAGGATGGGAAACTGCTATCCCCTCCAATCCCTTCATCACAAAGCAGTTTTTATTCTCCACACACCACACATAGCATTACCAGGAACATCACATTAGAATTTCAAGCCATCTCTGGTAGGGTGATGCCCCTATCATACAGGACTGACAGAAGTGTCTGACATCCATCTCAATCTACCCTGGCATGCTCAGAGTAACTGAATTCATCATACTATGATGGAGTATTGCTATAAAACACAGGTTTCTCATTAATTTTTCCTGAAAAAATTGTTCACGTATGAAAACTTGGTCCAGAAACAACACACAGAAATGCCCGAGTTAAAAAAAAAAATCATGAAAAGAACACTTCTTCTGTCTAGTGTTGCCTGCTGTAATTTCTCAGCTACTATAAACGTCTGATACAGTTTCAAACAGAAATATACCTTGATGTAATTGCACTCAAGCCTTCTGAGAAAGTCCTGTCTCTAAGTGGAAAAATCATGCTTTTAAGCAAAATGTTCTTTCATGTGACCTTCTAACGACACTCTTATAGCTGATAAAATGACTCCAGATCTTGACCCTTCAAAGCTCTCCTGTGGGTAAAAAAATAATTTTACTCTTCCCACCTGGCTTTTCCACAAGAATGTCTTAACAGAAAATCTAAAGCATAAAGTAAAATATCATTACTTCTCTCTACAGTAGCAGTAACTAAGGCACAGTGACTTATCTGCTATTATCCTCCCCTGTTTTACCTTGGCCAACCAAACATTGAATCCAGTGTGGGTGTTTGTACTCAAAGAATCAATAAATGGAAAGAGCAAAGCCACAAGCTTGGGAAAGCTCACTTTTTAACTTGTGCTCATTGTTTAACACCAATCAACCTGGTGTTCAGCATTCAACCTGACATATTTCTTATGGGCTGCAGATACAACACCTCTGTCCCCAGTCTTTTCCCTGTTGCATTCAAGCATTTTTACTTGTGTATTTTCTTCCTTTATTTTCTATGACAGGATAGAAAGGGCAAATGTACTTTTGGGAACAAAGTCAGTAAGTGAAATAGAAAGGAAGTGGAACTGTAAAAACAAACAGGTGGTAGAGAGAAAGATTCCTTTCAAAGAACTAATGACCTGTTATTATACAAGAGATGAAGTCTCAAAACAAAGGGCAGAGAAATTAAAACTGGCACAGAGAATGAGGGTCTGCAAGTTCAGACTTCCAGACTGATGACCTATGGCTTTGGCCAATGGCTTTGGCTTCATAACCAGAAACTCTCAAGTGTTGCAAATTCCTCACGCCATTAGCAGGAAGAATTGACCAGCTTTCCTGGGAGGGGCTCTGCTTAGTGCAGTCACTTTTTTCATCTGGTTTATCTGATAACTTGGCACAACAGTGTGCTCCTGGCTTAGCTGGACTGGCTTAAGGAAAAAAGCCAACCCCACTAAAACAGACATTACTGCACAAAACCAGCTTGATATCAACACTTTTCTCAAACAGGGTGACTGAGTGACAGACGATGCTAGGGAGATAGCTCTATTAACTGCTGATAGGTGGGCAGAGATCAAAGGTCAAATAGTAATTCCCAGAAATACAGAAATAAACACCTTTCATTTCAGACTGCTGATACTTTTGACTCCTAGTTCACAGTGTTCCTTAACCATTTCTTAATGGTTCACTAACCTTAACATTAACCATTGAAGACCTGAAATCTTTTTTGGTAGGAACACTATAGATTTTTATTTAGTCAGAAGTTGAGCTGCATGGTTTTAATTGGCTCTGGGATAATATAAGTCTCTTTGGAACTTTTCATGAAGCCTTTTTTGGGGAACATACTTTCTCCTTGCACAAATATATGCATACTTGGAATGAGTGGAGACTTCCTTCTATGACAAGCTGCCCTCTCCTAGTCATTTCCTTTGGGGAACACAGTATGTATGATCCATCTAGGCTCAGCTGTCTCCACAAGCAAATCAGTCTTCTTTTCCTGAAGCAAAAAACAATTGCTGTGTGATGAACAAGGCCAGCCATTTCCTGCTCCACATATGGAGCCCTGCTGCAGCATCTCGTGTTTGTCTACAGCTGCTAGAAGAGCACTCTTCCAAAGAGTACATTCTTGTTTGGCATGGAGCATAATCCTGACTCACTCTACCCCTTACACCCCATTAACAGGGATGCCCCATCCCTTCCTCAGGCCAGAGACAGTGTCCTTTAAAGCTCTGGATTGCAACTGAGACATTTGAAATATGCTGCAAATTCCTAGTCCTCCTAAAGACCTTCTCAGCTTTTAGCAGAATGAACTTGCTCCTTTTTCTTCAGATCTTCTTTTTTATGAGAACTAAAATCTCTTCAACAAATTACAGTTGCATTCTTCCTCAAGGTGGAGGGCTTATTAGGGTTTTGGTTTTTTCTTACATAAGTTTAACTTGCCTCAGCAGCTTCCTTTATTCAATATTAGCTGCATTTGCTCCATAGGCATGTCAAACACTCAAAATACTATAAGCAAAGCAGTACTTCCTCAGAGATCAGGGATCTGGGTATTATTCCTGCACAGATCACAGAATAGGGTGCTCCCTCCTGGCAAGCAACAGCTACATAAAAAAATTCCATATTATAAAACTGCTCCTCACATCCCTTACATAAAATGCCTCAGCATTAATAAAATGCCTCAAACAAAAGAAAAAAATTACCTTCTTTTGTACTTAAATCAGGTCTTGCAGTTGTGTGTCAGGTAGTTCTCCTGCATCTCATTTACCACGCAGCCCTGTCTCTTTTTAAGATAAAAAATTAGACTGGCTGTAGATGTGAGTTGTGCATTGCTAGAATCAAGATTTTAGAATCTGTTTCTGCCTCTGTTTCTGATAAAATATATTCCTTCTTCTGGTTTTGCTCACATTTTCAGTTTCCCAGAAATTATAAAGCCTTCAGATGCAATCATCAGCTGTTTTAAGAAACACAAATATGAAAAAAAACAAGCTGTTACCTATTTTTTTCTGTACAGATGCAGAATTACCTAACAGAGTCCCTACCATCTTCTGCAGCCTGGTTTGCCTGTTGTGAGGTAATGGTACTTCTTCCATCCCTCCTTTCAGAGGACATACCCCTGGAAGAATAAAACTGCCTGGAAACAAACCTAGTTGTGGTCTGGATTCATCCATCTCTTCTATATCTTCCTTTTGGCTCATGTAATTCCTCTCCCCTGAGCTCTTTCTTGTCATCTTTCTTCTTGTTTTGAGCTAGCCATTGGAAATAATCTTTATTCCTTTGCATTAGTAGCCAATTCCTGGTAACATGATGGATGACACAACTGGGAGTAAGACAGGCCTAAGGACTGAGAAGGTTTAGACTCCTTGCTTGTTACAGGATAGCCCTCAAACACAACTATCTCACTCAGAGAACAGCAGATTATTAAGATTAAGAAGGCTGATGCTCTGCTGTAATGAGTTGAGAATGCCAAAGGATTTTTAATTAGAGCTTATTTAGGTACATATAATACATAGTAACGTCTCGTTTATATTGCAGTTGAGGATCAGCCCTGAAGTCAGACATTTAACAAATAAGTAAAACCACAAATAAATCACTGTCATAGGGAAGCAAGCATCTGGGATGGCATCAAGGAAAACAGCTGGAAGAACAGACAGAGAAGGCAATGGAAGCATGGGAAATTTCTGCTGCATCAACACAGTGCAACAGAATAATCAAAACAATTTCTAGTTATTACAAGGAAACAGCTGATACTAGAGGAAAGTAACATTATCAAAGGTGAATTTTGACTGAAAATTCTGGATAAGACAACGATAAGTATAGCAATTGTATGCTAAGCAATTATACAGAGAGAAGGATGCTAATTGCTGTCCTACAGGAAACCAGTAGTTGAAAGCACGAAAGTTGCTTCTGAGTTTAATCAGACCTTTGTCAGAGCTACCATGGAAACAAAGGATACACTGAGAATTCATTTCCTAATAAGTGGCCTGGAAATACTTCGAATAGAGATAACTTGGTAGCTACATTTATTGCTAATGCAATCAGGACATACTAAATAGGGTGAAACATGGCAAATGTGGTATCATCTGAACAGATTCCAGTTGGGTTTTATCTTTTGGTTGTCCTGGGCTGACAGCACTGAGTTATTTTCAGGCAGATACAGGGCAAGTGATTTCATAAGAATTGCTGTGTTCATCCAACACAGATCAGTCCCTTGGAAATCATCTCACCCCTGGGAATGTGAAAGTGAGTCCTAATAATAACAGATCTTTGCTGGGGGTGATGATATAATGAAGCAGTCTCAGAATACTTTCACAATCTCTCTGGGTATTAAGATAGGAAAGCACATGGCCTAAACAGTGGGACACCTAATTTCTCTCCATCTGGAAACAGGTGTGCTATTAATTCTGAAATATGGCGTTCACAGCAGTCAACACACAATTGAATGCAAGAACAGCTGCTCTAAGATAACTCTCATTTATAGAAGGGCTGTGGAGGCTACTAACAGAAATAAACTGTTGCCTACCTTTCAAAAAACAACTCATGTGTGCAAGTTTAATTCTTTGGGATATTTAAGCCATATATACTAGGCCTCTGGCTTTACTGGGAACTGGAGATACATAGATATGCAAGGGAAACTTCTGCTGTCTTTTCATGAATTTGGGGCTGAATTCTGTTGATCGGTACCATTTTGGGGAGTTAAAAGTCAGTGGTTTAGAAAATATGTGCACTCCCATGCATATGCCACTGGAAAAGGCTTGGCTTTTCAAGGATGCTGCAGCCAACAAGCCCCACTGGTGGAGGAAGCTGCTCCTTGCACTCCATGAAGGGCTCTGCCATCCTTCACCAATGCTGAGCACCTCCTGAGCATCTTCCATCCCCACCTGCTGCACACATGCACAAACCAGATGCTTGGCATGCTCTCATGTGGTCAGAAAGCTAAACTCTAAGGAAGAGAAGCATGCCTGTCATCTCCTACTTTGGCTGGCACAACAGTAATCCATAATTCAGGGTAGAAGGAAGAGAGAAGCTTTTCCCATGACTGGGAAAGCTGTATGGGCTGCTGGCTGTGAAACACAGAGCTCACATGCTGGAAACAGAGGACACCAAAACATCAGACCGAACTATCTCTGACTCCACTGCTGGTTTTGGTGAAAAGCATAGTTTTTGCTTTAATTTGGATTCTTCAGGTATTATTATAAAGTTAATTTTAAAATGTTTTCCTCAAAACTCTGAGTTTTAAAATTGTACTGACATATTATTGTAGTGAATATGTATTAACTGAAATAAAACCCCAACATGCATGTCTCCCACTAATAATTTCCATCCCTCCATTTATTTATTATCCCATTTGTAATGCAGTCTGGAAGTCAGCTTCACACAGTGATCTCATCTCAGGCCACTTTACTATGTAATCTGAACTAAACTAACTTTATATTTGTTTTTCTCTGGAGATCCTCAAATAATTTTTCTCAGGAGTTCTATACTTATCCTCACAAACTTTTTCTGCTGGGTCAAAAGCAAGAATGTGGTCATATAAATTACATATTTTCCAGCATTTTTCTTCAATTTCTTTTTGGTCCTGATTGAGTTGTAGCTTGAAATTTTTAAGCAAGCTAAATCAGATAAGAAATTAAGTAATTTCTGAATAAGTCTGTTTACAGCCAGGTCAATGATTTCAAATGAACTTCTACAAGTAATCCTCACTCACATTTAGGGTTAAAATATTTGTTTTATGATCAGTAACATGAACATTTATATGCAGTCCCATTCTAATACACAGCACATTAAACATATTTTCCTTCCTCCTTATTCTTTGGAGAAATGCTAAATTATGAGGGTTCAGTAAAAATGATTCCTCACATCTTCCCATTCCATCCTTTAGCATACACAACCTTCACAGAGTCATAGTGTAATTATATTTTGTCCGTTCTGGCAGGATTGCAGAGCGAGATCTTGAGTGTCCTTTTAAAACCAAAACATATATGTTACCTGTTGAATTTCAGATCATCATGAGGTAAGCTGTAAAGACACAAAATGTCACCAGCTGTGTCTAGGCTTCATGCACATATCTGCCTCATGGTAGATGAGAACAAGTACATGGTGAGGCAGGTACTGAAGCTCCTAGAGCAGAGCAGCTCAGCTACCAAAGGTCTGGTGCCAGCATCTCTAGGACTTGGGTCTACCGGGAATGTTCTCTCATTCCTAACTATCATATTTCAAATGGCCCTCAAACCTGGCCTGGGATGATTTGTTCTGAAGTTTAACAATTTCATGCTCAGTATAAATTGTTCTTGTCTTTGCCCCTTTGAACACCAGTGTGGGAGAGGTGGCTCAGGAGTTTGATTTGTGAGAGGTGTAGTTTTGGCAGTACCTCCAACTATCTCCTATCTTTAAGACGTCTTTTAAAAGAAGAGCTGAGTGCACATGGAAAATGGGCTGTTCCCTGCAGTGGTGAGATCTCTGGGGCAGGGGCTGGCAGCTCTCCAAGGATGTGTACTTGTCCAATTTTTTCTTTCTCACCTACGCTACCTAAATTATATGGGGAAAAAAATCACCAGAAGAGTGCCAGAAGGGAGGTACTCTCCCAGCTGGGACTGCAGGTACCACAACACCCTACAGGCCATACCCTTCCTCCCTGCTACCAGCTGTGTTGTTTCCACAAATGATATTTCTCAAAACACTCCATTTCTCAGCTCCCAGCTCTATTCTCACCTGCTGCTGCGCCTTTTCAAACCTGTCCACTGAGTCCATGCAGTGCATGTGCTCTCATTTGCTGGTCTGACTTCTAGGACACCATGAGTGCCCTAGACACAGAGGCAGCACAATTTCACTGATGCTGCTACTTCCCACATCATTCCTGACATCTGGAAAACTCAATTTTCAGAACTCATTGGTCTCACTTTTCTTAAGGATTACACTGCTCCAGACAGTGTTCTGGTCATCTTCAAGGCCTATTACAAAGCTCACAAGAAACAAGAGACTTAATAACCTTGGCCCAACACATTTGTCCCATCCTTTTCTCATCAGAGGAGAATTGTGGTGCAGTGGAAATTACTAATTCCTAACACATCCATGTGCCTTTGAATATATTACACCACATTCCCTAGAAATTAAAATTGTTCTTTTTTGGTTTTAATCTTTATTGGTGCATGGTTTTTTTGTTATCCATTCTGGTTTTAGGTGGGTTTTTATTATTGTGGAAACAATAAAAGCCAGGTCCTAGCACACAACGAGGTGCTCTGGTTTTCAGCATTGGGATGAACAACTCAAGCTTCTTGCTTTGGCCTAATCTAAAGGTGACAGGGTGTCCTTCTGGAAAAATGAAGTTGGAAAGGACCTGATGTTTCAGTTCCTCGTGTGTTGATCACCCAGCTGAGGGAGGATAACACACTTGGTCTCCATTAAGGTGCTGAAGGTCTCTGAGGGAGAGTTGCTCTCTGAACCCCATAGACCATGACCAGCTGGGAAACAAGGAACTGGGGGAGATTGATGGTGACCAAGAGAACTATTTCTGCTGCCAAGGACCTGCCCAGTTGCCCACGGGCTCTGTCACCTGGCAGGGCCCCAGCAGCTGCTGCTGTTCTGCACTGCAGCCTTTACGTGGCAGCAGAGCCCAGCTCAGCTCCGGCCACCAAAACAGCAGCCACAGGCAAGGGGCCAAGCTCTGGCAGGACAGTCACCACAGGGCTACCCTGTGGAAGGGTTTTAAGCACCAAATCAGTTAAAATCATTCTTCCAAAAGCAAGACAGCTGATACGATGGCATTTTAAATAATGGTGGCAGAAACTTCAGATCTTCCTATGAGGCTTTTCAATGTTAGCAAGAGCAGAATGCAGCCACTGCTACCAGCGAGCCAACGGGGCCCTAGTGACTGTATGGAGTGACAACAGCCTCTGAAAATCTGCCTTCAACTGAGTTAGCTCACTCAGCACGACAGGAGTGTGAAAGCTAGGCTATTCAGGCTACCCCCTTGCCTACTCCACCACATAATTCCTATCTCCTTATCTGAACACACCATTCCAAACCCATGGATCTGCAGCTTCCAAAATACTCGAGAAACCTAGATTCTCTTAATTGCACTAAGAAAACAAAAGCTGTATGGAAAACAAAAACTGCAGCTACATCTACATGACCATTACTAACTCATACTGCAGTCTGTGCCTGACTTTGCAGTGCCATCAGCAGACCCAGCCTGATGCTGACATCTATTCTGCATGCAGAGCCACAAGTGCTGTGCAAGCCAGCATTCCTCTGGCTGAGCTTTCCTGCCTGAAAATCCACTAGGCCAGAAAAGCCTCTTGGCAAAAGTTACTGATCCAGCCTACAGCACCATTTGGCTTCAGTGTCATCTTTGAGCCCCCATATAATGTTATAGTACAAGCACTGGATAAGAAATGGCAGTTGCTAAGAGAAAAATGTTGCCATGATCTACACTTGGCAAACCTTTCCAAGTTCTGTTTCTAAATGAGTAAATACTAAGAGATTTTTTTTTAGATCAGTAGTAAACAAGGAATGCTTTTGGATTAACATCAGTTAAACTATTTGCCACATTTGTATAAAGGAAATCATATCACTTAACCCTGCACTAATTTAGTTATTACACTTTGCAGCATTTTCCAATTCTTTACACATCTGAAAAATTATCAAAGCTGACATTTTGAAATATAGTGGTTTCAGGCTCCCTTCCTGTATAGAAAAGAAGCAGCCAGGAAATTTTAAACATTTTTGATTTTAAAGAATTAGACTAAATATCCGGGCTGAATTCTAAAATCCAATTATCTTGAAACAAAAAACATCCCAGGAATATTTAGGGAAAAAAATAGTGTCCAGCAACTCAAATGTCAATTTTATTTAGAATATAAAACCATAGACAGCAGATTTTAAAAATGATAGTGCTGAAAAATTTTGTTATAACATTAATGAAATAATAAAAATAATAATAAAGACTGAAGTAAGAAAACAGGTAGAGATTAAAAATGTCACAGTTTGACATTTTGTGTAGCACAACACGAGAATAAGTTGAAGGTGATATTAGTGGCAGCAGTGATTTTGAGTCTCCAAAGAGTGTTCATTAAACAACCTTTACTGACATCTAAATCTACATAAAAAGCAAAGGCATGGAAGGAGAACTGGATGACTTTCAGAATCTTAGACTTCCAATTAGGAAAACCTTACCAAGAAGAGACAGGAAAGGACTTTGATCAGAGTTGGAATGGGAGATTTATTTGCAGATGTTAATTGAAATAAACTGTGCAAAAACATTAAGGAAGGCAAATGTTTTCCTAGATATGAATTCCTTATTGGTTAAAGAGTGTGTATTCATTTTGTTTTGGGCTTTTTCCAAGTAGATGTGCCAAATATGATAACAAACACTCAATCTGGGTAACAGCTAGGATCTAGCAATCACAATGTGATCAGAGCAGAGATGCTGAAGTATTAAGCACAGCAAAACAAAGCCAAACAAAGCAAATCTGAATCTGAAAACATGATAACCAGAATGAAACCTGACTAGCAAGTTTGCAACCTACAGTAATAATTGAGTAATTAGGAGACCAAAAAAGAAACAGACTTCTGATCTCACAGGGGCAATACATAGAAGGGATGAACATAGCTCAGGGTTGGTTTTGTTTTTTTCGGGGTGAAACATTGCAGTGTATCTTATGAAAGCTCTCCTGAAAGTAAATTTGATGATCTGATAGCTTTTAAAATATGAAATGCATACTTACATTTACTTTCACTGACATTTGCTACATTTGGTTTTCTTTAGAATGAGTGAAGATGCAGGAGTTGTTCAAACCACTTTGCTGGAGAGCTCAGTGCCTTGCTGAGGAGTCATGCTACACAGCAACCAAGCTAGGAATTCAAAACCTTGCCAGAAGTGCCCAAAACACTGTCAAGCTTTTCAGTTCTTACACTGAGGACATTTTCAGAGCAGCAAGATCTGAATTTATAGTATAGTCTGGACTCTCCTTAAGTGAGACTCCTGCACTAGTAACAGCCCTTTACACCAAATTCCTTACTTTTCTTCTCAGCAATGAAGTTTGTGTCTTTATTTTATATATATATATATATAATTACAACCCACTTCATCCCTAAGACAGGACCTCATGTACCATTTCACTGAACAAATGCCTTTTAAGGCAGCAGACAGCAACTGAAACCATTAGCAACACTAACTCAGGGCACTGTTGGGGTCTCAGAAGAGGCACATGATGAAGACATGCAGGACGTCTCCTTTTGCTCACCCCCAAACTGACTCAACATCTTCATTTACAGATGGCAAACACAGCTCAAGCAAGTGACTTTCAACTCAGTCAAATGCACATGTTTATAACAGAACTGCTCTGGAGAGTCACAGCTTGGAGATTTGAGGACCATGTGTCGAACGCCCACAAATTATACAAGTTCAGGAATAGTATTTTTTTACCTATTTAAAAACACTGGGTAGAAATCAGACCATTTATAGTGTAAAGTTGGAGAAGCTTCTAGGAGCTTTTATATCAAGGAATTATTACGCAGATACCATAACCATAATTCAGCAAAAAATTGGCAACATCTACAGTATCAACCCAGGATTTCTGAGGGGAGGAGGGAGTTTTAAAAATTTATCAGAATGGTCTGGACACACATGAACTTTCTCTCCCACATTTATCATTAAATTTTCCTTTAAAAGGGACTGGCAAGCTCTTTGACTAATGGAATGAACCAGAGATATGTTACAAAAGGTTTAATAAGGAGTTCTCCACAATTTTCCAGTTGAGTCAGCACAATGACTCCAACTGCATCCAGCAAGAGGCATCTCTCAAACACAATCCAGAGCTTCCACAGTCAAATTTACTCTCCTCAAGACCCTCCATAACCATCAGGCCTCAGCTTCTGACTCTCAGCTCACCAGGGTCTCTCTGCCACAAAGGTTGGTGGGTGTTGCTGCCCACACCTCCCTAATTCTGCAGCTGCATGAGAGGCAGCACCAGATGAACCAGTCTGTGGTCTCAGGCTGCTGTCTGAGAAGGATGCTCATACAGCAGCAGCTCCTGAAGCAGTTCAAACAACACCTGAGCATACCTCCCCTTCACCCTGTTGTAGTGCATGCAGTTACACCTTCCAAGGTAAGAGTAAAGAAGTTTCACAGCTCACTTTTCCTTTATAGAGTCACAGAATTGTTAAGGTTGGAAAAGATAACATTATCAAGACCAACTATTAACCCAGCACCACCATGTTCACTACTCAGCCACATCCCCAAGTGCCACATCCACATCCTTTTGAACACTTTCAGGGATGGTCATTTCACCTCTTCCTTGGACAGCCTGTTCCAATGGTTGACAACTCTTTTGGTGAATAATTTTTTCTTAATATCCTATCTAAACGTCCCCTGGCATACCTTGAGGCCATTTTCTCTTTTCCTATCTCTTGTTACTTGTGAAGAGAGGCTGAACCCCACCTGTCTCCAGTTTCCTTTCAGGGAGTTGTATAGAGTGATAAGGTCTCCCCAGAGCCTTCTTTTCTCCAGGGTAAATGCCTCCAGCTCCCTCAGCTGCACCTCATAAGCCTTGTGCTCCAGCCCTTTGCCAGTTTCACTGCCCTTCTCGGCAAGCTCCAGCACCTCAGTGTCTTTCTTGTTGTGAGAAGCCATTATAAACTAGTTTTAAACCAATCACTTCCTTCACTTTGTGTTATATCTGGAGCAGTATCATGAATAAAGTTGGATCCCATTCACTTGGAAATGAGTTACTACCCTTCTGTTCAGCTCTGAAATTAATTTTATCTTCCTTTAATCAATGCTTCTATTTAGGGCATAATGATGTTTCAGACTTGCTATACTGCAAATTCAATGTTTTCCTTATAGTATTACCAAATGAGAATCAGTACAGTAAAATTCATCTATGCCACAGAACCACAGACTGGAGTAGGTCAGCAGGAACCTCTGAAGACTACCCAGTCCAACTCCCTGCTCTAGGCAGGGTCAACTGCAGCCCACTGCTCAGGGCCACATCCATTGGGGTTTTGAATAGCTCCAAGAATGGAGACACCGCAACTCCTCTTGGCAACCTGTGCCAGTGCTCTCTTAGAGAAAAAAAAGCTTCTTCTTATGCTTAAATTTTTCATATTTGAATGACTCTGACTGCATCTAGCAAGAGGCATCTCTCAAACACAATCCAGAGCTTCCACAGTCAAATTTACTCTCCTCAAGACCCTCCATAACCATCAGGCCTCAGCTTCTGACTCTCAGCTCACCAGGGTCTCTCTGCCACAAAGGTTGGTGGGTGTTGCTGCCCACACCTCCCTAATTCTGCAGCTGCATGAGAGGCAGCACCAGATGAACCAGTCTGTGGTCTCAGGCTGCTGTCTGAGAAAGATGCTCATACAGCAGCAGCTCCAGAAGCAGTTCAAACAACACCTGAGCATACCTCCCCTTCACCCTGTTGTAGTACATGCAGTTACACCTTCCAAGGTAAGAGTAAAGAAGTTTCAGAACTGCCCAGATCCCTGTGAATGGCATTCATATGTGTGCTGTATCATCCGTTCTTTCCAATTTGGTGCCATCTGCCAGTGTGTCAAGAGGGCACTGTCTCACCTGCAAAGTCACTAATGAAGCTATTAAGGGCTACTGGAACCAGTGTTCACTCCCTACAGTACCCATCAGAGACTGGTGTCCAGCTGGGGAGACCTTATCACTCTATACAACTCCCTGAAAGGAAACTGGAGACAGGTGGGGTTCAGCCTCTCTTCACAAGTAACAAGAGATAGGAAAAGAGAAAATGGCCTCAAGGTATGCCAGGGGACGTTTAGATAGGATATTAAGAAAATCACTGATCACAACTCTCTGAACTCAGTTCCAGCCAATTTTCACCACCTTGCTGTCCACTTATCTAATCCAAATGTCACCAGTTTGTCAAGGAGGATGTTATGAGAGACACTGTCAAAAGTCTCACTAAAGTCAAGGCATGCAACTTCCACTGCTCTTCCTTCAACCTCCAGGGAAAGTCATCTCATTGTAGGAGGTCATTAGGCTGATCAAGCATGAACTGACAAACAGACTGAGAGAACTTTGGAAATCCATGCTGTCTATTCCCAAACACCACCTTGTCCTCCATATATTTAAAAAGAGCTTCCACCATTATTTGCTCTACCACCAATCAAGAGATTGAGAAGAGTCTGGCTGGCCTGTAGTTTCCCAGATCCTATTTCTTGCTGTTTCTGAAGACAGCAATGAGTCTTGCTTTCTCTCAATCTGCAGAAATCTCCCCAGACTTTCTGAGGAGTTGAAAGTGGACTCATATTGGTCAGTGATGCATCCCCATCACGTCCCACAAACTTCTATTCTTTCAGCTTGTTCAAATATTCCCTGTCCTGATTCTCCTTCCCAGAGGATAGGTTGTCATTGCTCAAGACTTTCCTGTTGGTCTGATGCCTTGGTTTCCAGAACTCACATATCATCAGCACAAACCAAGGCAAAGGATGCTTTAATTATCTTGGCCTTTTCCATGCCCTTTGTCACCCAGTCTCCTGCCCCATTCAGCAGATGATATTTTCCCTACTCTTCCCTTTTTTACTGATGTACCTGTAGAAGGCCTTTTTGCAGCCCCTCATGCTCGCTGCCAGATCCAGCTCCAGATGTATCTTGGCTTTGCAACTCCACCCTTACACGCTTGGACAGCGTCTCTCTATTTGCACAATGAATGTTCCCCATGAATAGCTACATGAGTTAACAACAAACTTCTTTTTAAGAAAGCAAGGAACAGAACAAGACATTTCAAATTTTCATTCCAGTTCCAGGGTCTTCAGTCCCACTCACCCGATCTGTAGCGCTCATCCCGTGACCCTGAGGACCTGCGACGGTGATACCGAGAGGAAGAGGATGGAGTGACAGGAGTACGACGTTCTTGTGGTAATGCCTGGTCCACCCCTGCATTAATGAAAAAAAAAACCAAACAGCTCATTCTGATTGAATTTTTATTTCAAATCAATCATTCTGATTGAAGATTTATAGTGAGGAGGAGTTCAACATTCACTAGGAGTAGAAAATGAACATTCAGTGCCTAAAGCGTGTCGTGTCAATTGCTTACACACTACTTGCCTCTGGTCAGCTTTTCTGATGTCGTTATTTTCCTGGCTTTTCTCTAAAAAACCTTTTTTCCAGGGTCATGGACAACATAGAAAGAGCAAACAGACAGTAAGCTTGGCATTTTTTATTTCCACAAACAGATGACTTTTCATAAAGTAGTACTTAGAAAATATTTTAATGAGCTAATAAAGGCAGACACCATTGCAATGGATATTGAAACCTTCCTGCAAATTAGTTCCTAGGAAATCTTAGTGTGTATCATCTAAAACCTCATCTGGTCAGATGGTGTCGGCTGGTGACAACACAATAGTAACCTGTGGAAACCAGTTCATGTGAGAAGGGTACTATAGTAATATCTATAGTCATTTTTAGCTACCAATGGTCAGAAAGTAAACAATAACTGTACCAAACCAGGCTGAAAATAGTAACCTGTTCCAGCAAACAACAAAAATAGCCTTGTAAACCTGCAGCATTCGAGTATGCTGAGACTAAACATCCAGTATTTTAAGATTCAAACCTTTTATTAATCTCTTTCCCATCGTGAATTTGCCTTTTTTTTAAATAGTATTTTCTCAAAAGCTTGAGAACAGCAACATGTTGAAAACAGCAGCATGATATATAAACACTTCTGGAAACTGATGTTCTTTGACAACTTCTAAAGAAGAGTGAAGGCAATGACTTAAGCAGGAAAGTTCAAACAAACAATAGGAAAATAAAGCAAACCTGCATCTGTAATAGTGGTGTGATGTGGTGCCCTGCTCCCTTCCAGAGAAGAACCTGAGCAGACAAGCCTAGCTGGTGAGTTCAGATTGGAGCTAACAAAGAACAGAGCCTTGGGCGTGTGATGCACACACCTCGTAATGAATCAGGAGTACCTGACAAAATTAAATTGATTAGTTTCTATGATTTTTTGCCTTTAAGAAATAGTTACACACTATGTAAATAAAACTGGCCCCTTGCACTTAGGGCTCAAATGTAGGACTAATAACTTGAAATTTGATTTAACAAAACAATGCTTGGAAATATGCTCATATTTTTCAATTAAAATATAATGTAAAAACTCTCCACTACTATTTCTGAATGGCTCAATGCCAGCTTATTGGAGAGGAATGAGTTTACATTTGTGGAAACAAGAATTTTTATGTAGACTACAGACCAACCAAAATCCTGTGATTACTTCAATCAGTCTTTGTTGGGTTTCAATGGACTCTTTAAAAAACATCTTTTAAAAAAAGTTGGTATTGTATGCTTATTTCTTTGTGAAAATAAACTGCACTCAAAATCCAGCTTCTCTCTTAAATCTTTGGATTATCAGCAATGTCAAGTCTGCTTTGATTTTGTGGAGAAATGGCTGGTTGGCAAAAAAACATGCTTGGAGTAAAATCTCACAGGCGCCTAAAGACAGAATGAATCCATAAATTTTTCTCTACTCAGACTGTGATTAATAATTCACTCTCTTAAATCAAATAAAATGTCTTCATTTAACTCCTCTGTCTCCACACTATAGTACTGCATTTCCCTTGCTCTCACTTCCCTTAATATTCTTTCAGTCGGGTGAACCTGGCTTCTAAATCACTGAAATAATCAAAAGGAGTACTTTCTCCTCACTTTTATATATCAAAATAAATACTTTCTCCTCCCTTTTCTATTCTGAATTTTTCCTTCTTTTATATGGTCACCCAGAAAATGAGCAATACACAGTTAATAATAAAACTAATATTGACTGAAAGTTTTGCAAAAATTATGTTTGAGTCTGTGTAAGATGCTAAGCACCATTACTCAGTCTTTATCTACATAGTCAAGAATTAAATCATTTCTGGAAATCACTTATATTCACAAAAAAATCCTAAAAAAACACACTCAAAAATTCTACATCTAACACTGATGCTGTGTGACAGAGGTTTTGCTAAGAAAGCAGTTCCATATTTCCCATAGCAAGTGATTTGTGTAGGGCAATGGCATGTGGAGAAAAACAAAGATTATTGAGATGTTGCCACTGCACTACACCATCATGATGATACAGAAAAAGGGGATTAACTGCATCTTCCTAAGAACAAAACCACATTCAATAGGCTCTAGAAACATCTAGAGGAAATTAAATCGTGGGGAAAAGCACCAGTTTCAGAGGTGCACAACTCCTGTAGGAGGGAGATCTTCCAGATAGACCTAAAGGCTATTGAGCAAAATACATTCAAGCTTGTGTTTTCCTCCTCCTGGCTTAGTGATTATGAGACACCTCAAGTATCTCAGTCCCTTTTCTGCAGCTGTGGGCAGTACACAAACATATTTTTCCAGATGTAAAATAAACAGTGCACATAACATCAAACACTGGCCCTGCCATAGCAGAAGACAGCAGGACACCCAGCTGGCCACAGCACTCCCTGACACAGCCCGGGGCTCTTCCCTCCTCCAGCCTACTATGGAGACTGTGTTTTCACTATAGATACATTGTCTCATCTAATCTCAAAACTGAGACACTTTAGCAAGTTTATTTCCTTCTACTTTGTATACATATATTTGTTCTTTTAAATAGATCAGTTCCGACCCAATGGGCAACATTAAGTTTCTGCTTACAGTAGGAAAGAGGGAGCCTCAACTCTTCATCCTGCACCAGTAGTCATTTAAGGCTATAGAAAACTAAATGAGAATATCAAAATGTCCTATGAGATCTAGGGGGAACATTTGATGGCTTTACTTCCCACTTGCTCATATATATAAAAACAGTGAATAAACCTCTACCCAAGTGTAGAGCAGTACATGAACTTGGCTCACTGATAACACCAGTCAAGATAAGGAAGTTAACTGTGTGCTAAAATAAAAGGAGAAGCTCTGCATCAGCCAACTGTGTGGACTCCTCTCTGCACTATGTTCCTTCATCGTGAAAAACCAGAAAGCACTGCCCCACTTTGGAGAGACAGCAAGGGGCTGGACCACAGTTCTCTACTGAAGGGGCTGGAGCAGGAATTAGCTGGATTGCTTGGATTCACATCTTGGCTTCCTGTGCACTTGCTGGCTCCCACAGCACCACTGATGGTGTGAGACACAGGACACAATAGCAAGAACCTACACACTGCCATTCCTGAGCGATGGTGGGAGTAAAAGCCATGCAGAATAATGAGTACCATGAAATCAGTGAAGTGTTGCCACAAATAACAAAGCGGTGTTAACAGCCAAATAGTTCACCTTCATGAAGGCTCCAGCAGTAAAGTGCAGTAACAAGAACATATTTTTTTTCCACTTCTACTTCTGAACATAACTAAACCCAAAAAATTGATAGTTTGCACAGCCAGCACAAGGGTCTGTGAGTGAGGTGCTAATGACTGTTCAAGGGCAGCTTCGCCCAGACACGTTAGTGAATCGGCCGTGTAATGGCTTGAGAATCCATACTTGGATCTATTCCTAAATTTAAGGAGGTGGCAAAGCAATGAATGGTTCTCCTAAGAGAAAGGGCAGTGTCATGCCAGTTCCCTGTGCACAGACATATTCACTGTCAAAGTGGCATAATTCTTAATAATGCCACGGCCTACCCCAGTCTCGCAGCTGAAGCAGGACTTCACCAGGTAAGCGTGATTAGCACGCTTAGTGCACTAGTGACTGACTCTTTGCAAGCCATGAAGAATTTCAGGAAAATACATAGGCCTGGAACAAAGTTATTTTATATGAGAGGCTTAGAAATCCGTGCTTCATGGTCATCACAATACACATAGGCAGCAGCGGGTGCACTGGAACAAACAGACATGTTTCTAATACAAGTGAAAGCTCCTAAGACACCTATATTTAGGTGTCTACAAGAAGGTGTTTAAGCTAAGCTCCCATTATGAAAAACAGAGACCTGGACCAGAACTCAGGATTCTAAACAAAGTTGTAAAATTCTTTGCAGATGTTGTGGACTGTGATACCCAGCCTGACCAGAATGGCATTGCCCCCTTGAAGTCCTGTTTTATGTGTTCTCCCTTTGTGCAGACGTCTCCAGTACCGTCGGAAGTCTTGAACAGTATCAGACCCATCTTCAGCAACTCCGTAAGTCCAGTGAAGCCTTGAGAGTTGTGCAAGTGGTCAGTGGAGGTATCTGCTTTGGAATAAACTGAAAAGCTCTTTGGGTTTTAACAGCTGAATTAACTCTATCTCTTCACATAAGAATGGTAGCATAAATATAAGGTTCATAGGCAGATAACTTAATGCAGATACATCAATCCACAAATCCTAATCTGCAAGCTGGATCCTGTCTTGACTGCATTTAGCTAAAAATGCAGAGTCTCAGTAAAGTACTTAAGCAATACCACTGCAAGCTGGATAGCCTTATTTTTAAGTGCATGGAAGGTACAACAAAACTGTCAGCTGGAAGCAGGTTTCATCTCCTTTAAAAATTTATTTCCCCCTTCACCTCCTTGTCCCTCCTTTCTTTATTACTTCTTTTTGTAGCTAAATTGCAACACTATGTGCTGATAACATGGCAATAGCTGCACTGCCCTCTCCAGCAGAGGACAATTATTTTCTTAATGACAGCTGAGAAGCTGCTTTGATGTATCTCTTATTCCTATGTCTGTGCCAAATTTTTGAATCTAAAACTATTTAAAAGCTGAAATGTCTAACTGACAAGAAATAGAAGGCATTCTTAGACAGAGGCTACATTTATTGTTCTAAAACTAACTTACAGTGCGTGCCCCCAGGAGAGAGAGCTGGAGGATAAACCAAACAACTTCAGGGCCAGTGGGAAGGAAGGTACATAGTGCTTGCAGTGCAGTTTCAAGAAACAGTATTTACCTTCCCTTCACAGTATTTTCTGAGCTTCTATTCAATGGCCGATGGCTCAGCTTTAAAAGCAAAGCCAGGTATGAACACACAGTGTATTTTGTAAACATGCTAAATGTCACACCATGCCCATGGAACTTGGTACTTAGCGTGGCATTTCACTTTTCCCATCAAATGTACAACTAAGTAATGAATTCACTGGATAAGGCAAGGGAGATTTAAAATGCAATACTTCTAACCAAAGACATCCAGAAAAGTGGAGCCATATTCTGCTAGATAAATCTGGAAAATGTAATTTCTGATTAGATTTGTTTAATTAAAAGTTTTCCTTCACAGGTGAGCTTATTCTTGGTCTCACTAAAAACAAGATACATACTTCAAATTTTCTTTCCATATTACAATCTCAGCTATGCCTTCCAGCATTTCCTTGAAAGGTTTAACTTTCAATTCAAGCTTAGCATGAATATCTCAAGCTTCTTTTTTTCTCTCCTTTATTCCAGCAATGGTGGATATCACAATACAGCTCCAGTGCATATGTGATGTTTGATTTCCATTTTCCTTTAGACAGCTTCATTAATGGGCAGTGCCCCATTTGAAGATTCTTTTTGGAGAATATGTAAAAGAAGACTACCTATTCACAAAGCAAACACATTCACCAATGTGCTGATCAAATCACACTGCAGACAAATTCAGGAAGCATTGTGAATTCCAGCAGTTCCTCATTTTGACAGTGGCACCCAGCTCTTCAAACACCTCCAGAGGTGCCACCTCCTCTGCTCCAGGACTGGTTAAGCTTTAAGGCCCTCAATGGTGTTTTTCCTTTCTACCCTCTATTGCCCACCTCTGACTGAGACATCTTTCCTCACCCATTTGTCAAAGTTTAGACCAACACTTTCATGTTTCCTCCTAAGCTCTTATGTTCTGCAGATGGCCTCCAGGAACATCAGCAAGTATTTCCTCGGAAATCTTCAAATCCTTTGAAAAACACACCAACTCGGATGTGTACTAAAAATATCTTCCCCCCAAAAACCACCACACCAAGTGCTGAAACCACTACCTGCATTACTAACTGATTCCATCATGTTAGTAAAAAGTGAAGGAAGGTATTTTTTGCTCTGTGTTTGAATAAGGTTTTTGTGAGGTCTTTGTACAGGCTAGAAAACAGAGATGCCATCAAAAACCAAAGAATTATAAAATGGTAACTGGACTCTCAGTCATGGTGGCATCATATTTAAGTGATGGCCTCAAGGGGTACTTCTCAGAGGCTTTTTTAATCCAAACTAAGCTCTTCAGGCATCCACCAATTCAAAATGAAGCTCTTTTTTTAAGCCCAAGACTTACTAGGCATTTGTCTGCGCACTATAGTTTCTCATCTGTGAAACATCTGTCTCACTGTTTCAGGGATGTGTTCACATGTTGTGCAATGCACGTGCCTTTCAATGAGATCCATGTTCTCAACACACACACACTCTCTGAAATGCCCCATCATGGTTATCCCTTGGGGATCTTTGAGAATTAGGAAGGCAGATATGATATGAATACTTGTTAGTATTAATAAAATGAATACATGAGAGTACTTTTTCAGAACCAAATTTTGTTTAAATATTTCCTTGCAATCTTTGCAGTCCAAATAATGTTGCAATACAAATAATGTCTGTGGAAGAAAAAACGAAAATGTAATCACTAAGTTTACTTGGAGTGCCTTAAGACTTAGCAGCAGGAATAGTTGAAAGCAAAGGCATGCACACATACATATATAAAGTATGCAAATACATGCACAGAGAACAGATATAAATATGTGTCATGCAAAAAAGAGAGGCTATAGAAATTGATTCCTGTAATTCTACAGAAAAATTGCTTCTTTGTAAGGCAGAGGGAACTTCTGCACAAATGTATTATCTTCTCTGCCCTGCATAGCTTGAAATGTTCCCAAGCTGGTGCTGTTGGGGCTCCAGCAGCAGGAGGTGCAGAGATCTGTCTCTAGGCATGTGAAAGGAGCAGCAGGTGCCTTTTAAGCACCACATCTCACAGATTTATTAACCATAATAAATAAAGCACTGATGACTGGTCCACATGGTTACACTACAAATAGAGCTACACTGGTGGTACCAATGATGGGAAATTACAGAAAGCAATCTAGTGGAGCAACAGCACTTGATTAAGAGAGAATGAACCACCCATGTCTAAGCATTGTAGAAGCAACGTTTAATTGATAACAACATTTTCTCTGTTCTGTGAATGAATAATCAAATTTCTTGGCAAAACACTGGAAGCAAATTGGGTAAAACCACAGCTTATGGGGAATACAGGTAATATTTTTTTCTTCTGTGGAGGGTTTCTCTTTATAGTGGGCATGCATTATCTTACCCAGAACTGAATGATCAAATCCAGATCAAAATTCAGAAAGTTATTCTGAAATAAATCCTTGTTTAAGTGATTACTTCAGCTCTTGGCTGTCATGGCTCCTCTACAGAGGCAGTAAGAGAAAGGTTACCACACAAGAGGGACTGGGATATATGTACAGATATAGAGGTCTGGATTCACTATTATTTTTAGATGTCTCACACACGCTAAGAAAAGAAAAACTGCGCTGCACACAGAACATCTCCAGCTACAAACTCACATCCTGAGAGAGCACCTTGAGGAGAAACAAAGCTGTCCTTTCAGCTCCCTGACTTAAAGCAGGTGGGGATTCAATGGCAAAGAAAAAGGGGGTTCCTCCCATCCCTTTTCCCATTAACACTGCCAAATGCAGCATATCCACTCCAGATTACTGGATATTTGACAGCCTGGCTGGAACAGTACAAATGTCCTCTGCATATGTGCAGTCTGTGCAGCATCTGGATGTGTCAGACCCGCTGTGCATGCACTGCAGTCAGCCTGCAGATGTGCAGTGGATCTGGCACATCCCCTGTGTGTCACTGCACGTTGCCGTACAGGATGTGACAATATTCTCTCTGGGATTGTCCTGTCAGAAACAGGGAGCCTAACAGCCAACTCCTACATCACCTGGATGAGTATCAGCCACATGCTTGCCTGGCTTTAACTTTCATTAATCCCACTCCTGAAAAGTAACAGCTCTCCCCTTCTAAAATGACAGCATCCCAATAAGCATGACAAAAAGACAGCATTGGTTATGTCTTTTCATATATGTCTACAGCCCTTTCACTGGTTACATTTATCACATGAGTTAATAACACTAATACTGTTAAACCTGAAATTGCAATTTACATTAAATCCTTCCCATTTTGCAAAAATCTCAGGCAGAGGAAGTTAACCATATCAGACTGAGAGAACCTGACCTAGAGCAGCCCTGTGTAAGAGAAGAAATACAAACACAGTGAGAATCCAGCACAGATGTCCATAGAATTAGAGCAAATTGGTTTGAAAATGAGTAGAAAAAGGTTTCTGAAATAGATAATCTTTTTAAAGGTATGTTTTGTTCTGACAGAACTGCAGATCTGATCTTCCCTCCAGCCATCTCTTAACAAGTCTGGACAGCCTGTTCGAGTATGGACAAGCACACAGGCTAGAGTGTGATGTCCCTCATGTGCCAGATGGCTGGCAAGAGAAAATCTGATGTCGTGAGGGGCTGTGGATCCTCTGCAGCCTTGCTACGAATGCAGGGATAAAACAGAATGCCTGCCACCAGCCACAGGTCCTTTCAGAGAGATGGGTATCTGGGAAGGCCACAGTTCTACAGGCATGGCAGCCCTGTGGAATGTTCTTCCTTCAGCCTGCTCTGCCAGCCTGATGCCTGTTCCTGGAAGTCAGTCTGCTTCTGAATGGCTTGGGTGTGAGCAGAGCTCAGGCAGAGATCTCTACCTGAAAATAGCATAGAACTAGGGCTGCTTAGACTTTTACAGTCTGGTGAGCTTGGGCCTGTTTAGAGCTCTGTAAAAAGGCAGTGCCAAAAAGGGAATTAGAAACACACAAGTTCCTGCGTTTCACCAGCTTATTGTATGCATCCTCCTCCAAAGTATGCATGGTATGGAAGCTAGAGAAGTGTTAATATGTTCAAGTGTTACTAAGAAGAGCTATTCCTTCTCCCTTCCCATCACTTCACTCTTAGGCAGACAAAGTCAGCAACGGCCTTCCAGATGCCATCCTGTGGTTGTCCTGCCTTGCAACTGGCAGCCCCACGTCCACCCTACTGATGTAGGCATCTACCAGGGGCTTCCAGATGAGGCACAGTTATATACAGATACGGACTGGAAAAGATACATTCATCGTGCTCACCAAAACGAAAATAAAAGAGAGGCCGGTTTCCTGCTGTGCTGGCTGCTCTCTCTCTAGCGGCCGCTTCCCGGATGTCACAGACACCAATGTTGGCAGTGCGGAGCATTCTTCTGGCAGCTCCTTCACTGTGTTGCAGTCTACACCGTACCGCGGCAGCTCCATTCGCTGCTGTAACAAGTTGAAAAAAACTAATTAATTCACGTTTAGTTTTTTTACATTTGTTACAGCAACGAGTGGAGCTGCTGCCCCCATGCAGTAGAGCACACACGCACACGCACGCACAGACACCACAGGACGCCCACGGAGCCAACGCGGGTCGATGTTCCACTCTGCCAACATGGGCGTTAGGAATGTTAGCAAAGGTGCAGCGGGAGGACTGGGTGTCCCAGCAGAGGGGAAATGCTTTTCAATTTCCTTTAGTTTGCTGAACACAGTCACAGAATGCAAATTCCTGCTCTTTCCCAATGTCTCCAATCCCAGCAAAAGTCATGTCCGTTTCCATACTTGTTTAATATATCTCTAAAACCTCTATTCCCTTATGACACCAAGATCCAAAAAAAAGGCTAATTGGTCATGCATGTGATTGTTGAGATATTAATAGAGGCTTACAAAAGGCACAACCTCTTTTGTCATCCTACTTCTTGGAAATAATTCATCTCCCCCTTCCTAGTGAGTAGAGACTTAAAGCAATTCAGATGAATAAGGTCTTATAAGGATTATACCAAATCAAACCTTTTCAAGTTTTGTCCAAAAGGTAACACAGCAAAACAAAAAGTACAAAGTACAAAAAGTACAAAGACAGCAAAAGACCCAAGTACAAATAGTATCCATTTATGGAGGAAAATAATACAGAAGAAGCAGTGTCTTCCACAATAATAAAATAATCCATTTAGCCATCAGCTAAATGATTTAGCTTAATATATTTACACAAAAACAGTGGACAATATTTCAATACTTTTTTTTCTTGATCCTATTACCTTCACTTATCCATATTCCACAATCCTTGTGAGGGATTTTCCTGCAACTGGTTGAGCAGAAAATGTTCATTCCATTTTGTCCCATCTTTAAAACAGCTCTAAGTCAGCAACACTCTCAGTCATGACCTCTTCAAAGTATTGAATGGACCTCACCACAGGACTCGCTTACAGAGTTCCCTCTGCTTCTACTTACACTGCAAAACTTAATTATCACAGTAGAGACCTTGAAAGGTAAATCTGTGAGGGTTCTCCATGTTCTCTCTTTCATCATTACATGCATAGGAACCCCCAGCAGTTTCAGCCATGGATATAGTTTGACCAGAAGACTGTGAACTTTCTGGAGAAACAGCTCTATTTGCTTGTGTGAACAAAGGAGAGTAGCAACTAAGAAAATGAACAGGTTCTGGTACCAACTGTGCCACTGCATTCAGGATTGCTGTGAGGGTCTCCACAACCAGCAGAGCTAAGCAGGTCTCACGAGAACCAGCTGTGAAGGCTAATGTATGTCAGCCAGGTTGGACCAATAAATACCCAGAAGTTTAATATACTGCACCTCAGGTATTGTAATCCAGTTGATTTGATTTGCTTCATTATCTAATGGCTCCCAATGGCTCGGGAATGTCACAGACACCCTCAAACCAGACTGTATTATTTCAGAAAACAGAGGTGTCTGTAACAGTGATCACTGTTGTGAAGTTCCCACCACTGGAGCACACCAAATGAAATCCAAAGGCGCAAAACCAGCAAATTCTGCTATGGAGCTAGACAATAGATATATAAACCTGATGAAGAGAGAACAAGGCAGTGCCTTCACACATCAGCAGTTTAAATAAAACCCCATCAATTCCACTAAAAAGGAAGGATTTTGTAAAAGGAGATACTAGTGCCAAGGCCTGCAACAAGGCCTTGCAAAAAAACAAGGCTCAGAGAACAGCCAAGCACAAGTGGAGCCTCTGTAAGGTCAGTCAGACCAGGAATGCACAGGCACACTCCTCTGAGACCACGACAGAAGAGAGGTCTACACCAATACCTGCAACTACTCATTGAAATTCATGATCCAGAGCCTCACGAGAGTAAAAAAACTCAGGAAAGTTCTTATACATATATATGAAATAGATTCAATGAAGCAATACATTATTAATTTAGTTTTAAGGCATTTTTCACCTTTTGGGCAAGTGCATGCAGCCCATCCTTAATACTAAAACCAGGTATGTGTAAAAGGTCAGCTGCCCAGACACCTTAGGACAAGCTGAACTCTAAGGATATTGATGGTCTCTCTAGTGTCTTCAAAAGTGAGACTTGGACAGGAAATCCAGAAATGGAGGAAGTTACAAAGATCCAAGGCTCTCATCCACTCTTGTGCATACTTCTGTTCAGAAAACTGCACATGGGCTGAGATGTTAATGAGTTAGGACATCATGTTTTCCTTTGGGTTTCTGCATTCCTTCCAACAAACACCTCTCTAACAAGCCTAGGCTGATGTAATTTTCCAGACATGACTGCCAAACCCACACCAATGTATGTAAAAAATGTACACACACATCAAAGCGGACATATATATAAAAATACACATAAAATGGATGGAATAATCTTATTCTGCATAACAATAGCTTTGTGTCTGTCACATATCTTTCTTCAGAGATGCAAATTTCTACAGTGGCAACTATCAGTATACTTGACATCTTCATATATCACAAGCACAGATACACATACCAGGAGGCTGTGGCAGGTAGGCCCCAATTAATTTTGATCTCTTCTTTTCATATCCCTTCTGTGTGATGTCACCTGCCAAGAAAAGAAAAGGAAAATCAATAAGATGTGGATAAAGGCAGTGGCTAGCTGCTTAATGGCAGCACCATCAGCTTAGCCACTACTCTACTGTTCATCTGTCCTGACAATTAGAATGAACAAATGAAAAGCACAGAATGACCATTCCACCCAGGAAAAAACTCAGTTTAGACCAGAGCCGCTCAAGCAAGAAAAACCCAGCCTTGATTTATTTCAGCACCAAAGTCCAGCAGTACAGCATTTTAAAACCATTTTGATTTGCCACACACAAGCTTTCAAAAGTGGCAATGACATTCATTAGGTTAATAAACAATGGATTATATAGAATGTGTGGGCTTGTAATGGCTGGGAAAACACATCACTGATTAGCATTTTCTAGCATTAATGGGATTTTTCTAATTGAGCATGTAAGGCACAAAAGACTTGAAACTCTTGCTATATCATTTCTCCAATATAAATGTTTTAGCTAATTTCTGAGCAGTACTGAGGAGCAAAACAAAAACAAAAGAGACCTACAACAGATCCACTAGAAAATAGTACCATAAAGGCTCTTTGTCTGGGTTTCCACTGAAGTATCAAAAAAAAAAATTTGAAAGCAAATATCAGTATTTCCTAAATTCAATCGAAGTGACACTTCACTGCATCTCAAGCTTCACCCATGTGGTTTTTTTAATATAAAAGATTTAAAAATATTTCTCTGCAAAAGTTTTCTAACAAAAAAATGGCATATAATTAGTTATGTAGAACAAAACATATACTTTTAGTCTTCTCAGAGTTCAGAAGTTTGACACCAAAGCAGGGATACAGTCCTGACTCTGGAGCTAAATATTGAATTTAATAGATGCATATATGCTTGTGTTCAATATAAGCTACTCCAGAAACTAAAAAGAGAGTTAGCTTCTACAATTCAAAGATTTCTTTTAAATAACACTATATTCCCTGGCCTTTCAGTATCTTTTCTATCTGTTATTGTGATCTGTTATTGTCACCACGCAGCTAAAGCTCACTTGTATCATTGGACCTGTATATTGGGAAAGGTTGAGGGCTTAGGAAGGTGGAAATCACAAATAGGAGTTCTGACTGTAGTGTCCAGCTGGACATGGCAACATGAGCCTGTTTGTGCTCTTCCATCCCTGTGCTCAACCTTTACCTAAGGACACCATTTGCCAAGGGAACAACACATTCATTTCAATCCCAGCTCCTCTGGAAAATGGGTGCTAAATTAGCACCAATGTCTGCTGGTCTGAAATCAATAGCTACATAAACACATCCTTAACTGCTATGCCTTGCTGAAGCACCTTTTCTTGGGAAAGGTTCCAGGAAACAATAAGGAGGCAAAATTCTCCAAACCTCTCTGCCAGTGTCCTGAGCCACTCTCTCATCCCTGCTTCAAAAACAGTCCTTAAAATAACACCAATACTCTTCACTACCATATCTCAAACTGCTCTAGAAAGAAGTCAGCTAAAATATTGGTGTTTTTAAATGAGGAGAGCGAGACTAAAGCACTTCAAATGACAACACTCCCTTATTTATGCAGGGAAGAAGTGGCAGACTTAGCAAGAGGTCCTAAGCCTTTAAAGTTCAAACCCACTGACCTTTCAAGCACATTTCTTCCCATTCTGAACACTTCTGGTATGTGCTCAAGGTAGTGAAACAATATCCCTCTCCATTGTAATCATTGGCTTCTCACAACTCCCTCTCCATTGTAATCATTGGCTTCACTAAAATGTTTTAATGAAAAAATGTGTTTGCTTTTATTTGAAAATCATAAAATGTGAACAAATTTTTCTTTCAAACTGTTGCTAAACAAATTACTATTGACTTCCTGTGCTCATAAACACCAAAGTCTCACACATTGCAGACATAGCCTGAGTAAAAATTTTACTTTCTTATTATTGCTCTTTTAGGAGAACAGAGATACCCTATGGAGAACCACAGTTCCTCTGTGGTAGGTGCAAGCTCGCAGTGCCATTTTAGATTTGAAACTATTAACAGGTGCTTGGCTATTGGTTACTCTTCCACTCACGTGGTAGTACATACACATGATGCATATCAATACCTTAAGCTATAAATTCCAGACATAGCCCATGCAACCTGCACCCATTCCTGCCTTAAAGTTTCTTCCACTAGTTTATAAACCTGCATTGTCTTTATTGGAACAAAATGACAGGAACCAGATATTTCTTTGACACCAAAGTGGGAAAGATAAAAATCAAGTGCTATCTCTTGAGTGTTATCTCTTGTTAGTAATAATCTTTTATTCAAACTGGTATCCAGTCTCACTCTTTTGAAGTTAACCATTAAGGAATTACCCTGAGCAGAAACAATAGTGACTCCTTCCCCAGGACACTGAGTCCACCAAAAAAATAGCAAAAAAAAGAGTTTTTGAGACAATTTATTATGAAAATATTTCAGTTTCCAGAAGCAAACAGCAAATTAATTTGGAATTATCACTAAACTTTTTTAAATCAAGTCTATCATTCCCCAAGTCATCAATTATAAAAAACATGCAAAAGGAAAATATAAAATCTCCATAATTTTCATTGTAGCATCACTTTCACCATTTTGAGGTGGAATGAAGTCAAGTGTATCACATACTCTGGGGAAGTATTATCAGGATTTATGTTATTCACATTCATTTGTGTTTTTTGAGGCAGACAGACTTTAGATTATAAACAATAGATCATTAACTATTAAAATATTATTACAACATATGTAAAACTATTGCATTTCAAAGCTATGTTGAACTCATTATGTAAGCTCTAAAATTATACTAAGCACATCTCACCAAAGGTTAGGTGAGCTTAAACTCTGTTCTTATCATAAATCATCAATCAGCTTTCTCAACACAATACTAAGACCTGTGGACTAGTCCTTCCTTCCTTTGCAAATGAATGTGATAATTTTACATCTATCATCTGAGGAGTAAGCCCCTTTCCAATTAGGTCCACCAAGCTCATGTTCTTTCACAGTGCAATGCTGCATTTATTCTTGGCTTTTTGAGAGTTTCAACAGGATAACAGGAACTATACTTTCTGGCTATGGGAAGAAAGGATTTATGGTACCTTTCTGTTTTTAACTAACTCTTCTGTTGGAAAGCCAGCAGACTCAAGGAGGGGAAAGGGTCACCCACAGTGTCCTTTGAGCAGACAGAATGGGGTTTTCTACCCACTCTGCAAAGCCTCTCCCTGCAAATTTAGATCTCCTTGCATAGGGGAAAGGCTGGCAATAGGCTTAATGGATGAACAGATGATGACAAGACTCCAGCACTAAGCATGTGCAGGAGCAGAAGGAGCACATGGCTGCAGGGCACTCTGAGGATGGGTGTCCCTGGGATAAGACACCATCACATAATGCCACACAGCTGAAAGGTGGCATCTCCATTTAGCAGCTCCCTGCAGGCCTCTGCTCTGCTTGCCTGTCTTCTGCAGTGGCTCTCAGCCTTGGCTCTGTTCCCAAGCACTCTGTCAAGCTCTGCTACTCCTCAGCTTCATCCCACAGCTGGTCCCAAGCCCCTGCCCTCCTTCTCACTCCCTTCCTCCCAGGCTGCATTCACTTCACTGCACCCAGTGAAGCCTCAGCCTCCTGTTTGCATCAGCACTCTCCAGGATTTTTTTCCCCTGGACACATTGCTCTTTTCCACCATGGGAGACCACAGGCATATTCCCTGGGGAGTCCTGTGCCTGAGGGTCAGCAGGGGAGAGCAAAGCACAAGACTGAGAGACCTGAACACACCAACAGTGAGTAAATGTTACCCTGCTTTTTTCCATATTTAGAATTGGCTGTCCAAGGGCTGTTGAACAACAGGCATGCAGTACACTGACCCTCTCTCACCAAAACAAGTTCATTTCTATTGAAGTAAGTCTTAGAGAGTCTCTCCAGGCACAAGAGGGAAAATGCCGAGTTTGCAGTGGAAAGGACAGCACAAACAAAAGACCATCCCCCTTCCAAGGAGGAAGGTTGCCCTGCTGAGCCAAGTACAGGACCGGGACTCAGTCTGTAATCCCACTGCCATCTCTTTTATTTGTGATTTGTGCCCATTTCCACCTCCTCCCCAGCTGCAGATGGCAGTGCTCTCCGACACCAGTGCCGCACACAAGCCCTCTGTAGTTATATTTAGCAAAGCCGCGCCGGAGTGCGAGTTCATTCGACTGTGCTCATCACAACTGTTACTGTTTGCATCAGAGCCTGTGTTTTCTTCACAATTTTACTGGGTTTTCCTCTTTCCTTCCAAAGTCCTGGGTTTCTGCCCCATTACAGAGACAATGGTCTGAAGCTGGGGCAGGCAGGTCACAGCAACGTGACTACAGCACAAACCCAGCACAAGCAAGAAAGGAATGCCAGGTAACAGAGAGCCCTGGGGATGCTCCACATTGACCAAGACACTTTGAGGAGCAAGACATGCCTGTAAATGTTAAAGTTGTTCCCATTATCCTATGCCTTTCCTGGGCCTCTCCATGAGTCAGTTCCATCCATTTGTATGTCATGTCCTTCACTGAATCATACCTTAAACCAAAAATGAGAAGGCACATTTTGTAATCAGTAAATTATTGACTTCTTAGTGTTTTGTTGAAGGGAAGGTTATTAAATGTGAAAATATTTTCACATGAAAATATCTGTGCATTTCCACCCTTCTTTAAAACATTTGCACTTTAAAAGCTGAGAGTGGTTACAAACAGTGGTACCACAGAAAAAATAAGGTGCTGTGCTGCATTCAGGAAAGTAAAATTATTGGAGTTGATATAATACAGAAGTTTAATTTTCAACTGAAATACCTAAGAGCTGACCTACTATCACTTCTGAAAACAAACATATGCAGTCCTGAAGAACTTCTACCATGATATATGAAGTAAATCTATTCAAAATAATTGCATTATACTGGGGAGGAAAAAGAAATAACAAAACCCAATACAAGCTAAATTTCACTACATCATTGTGGTTCTTTTTTCTGGAAGATATGAAAATTTCTTACTGATCTCAGCCTTTCACAACACTGCATAGGTAAAAAGCTCATGACAAAACCAGGGACCAAAATCACCTTGTTTAGTGCAGTGAAAACTCAATTTTATACTCTATGATCTCAAAGCCTGACTGATGCTGCTGTTTTCACTACACATACATGCTTTCAAAATGATATTTCAGGCTGAGACTTTGAATTAATTTAAGGAACTTATGGAAAAATCCACCACGGGAAATAATGCAATCAATAACTCCTCTCAAGCACAGACTAACACAGAGCTTACTGGTGAGTGTCTTTCCTTTGCCCATGATTTTCTGCCCTCTAAAGATCCAATTTTCTGTACGATTTGTTTATTGCCGATGACTCAAATTCAGTGTCAGCATCTTGGCAAGAGGGATTTGAATGAAACAAAGCTCCTCATAAAGAGAACTGTGAGTCATTTACTTCTCCCACTCATGATGCAGTCTCCCTGTCTGGTCTCCCAAAAATATGCCAAGAGACAAAAGATTTCATTTTGGAGGGTGCAAGTACAGAGATACCAGAACTCCACAAATATATCATGCAACACGTACAAGAACACAAAAATATATATCAGGAGTAATTTTCTTTTCCAATGCCTTTTAAAAATGATGTTTAACTACAGCAGCAGCTTAGAAAACTGCTCAGAACTAGGATGAAGAAACAAATGGCAAACTATGGCAGTGGGCAGAAAAATTAATGGGATCCCACACTTTCACTGCAACCAGTGCCATGAATTACAGAACTGCTCAAGTGCCTTTAAGGAGATTATGCTGTAGCTTAAGGGTTTCAAGGGTTTTTTTTAAGGTGACAATTTTACCCACCTATATCTGAATTCTCTTTTTCCCTCAAGGGTACATTTTGTTCTCGTTTGTTGCAAGCAAAGCAGAAAATGGCTGAATTTCTGTGAAAGATAAGGAAGAGTGCTCCTTGTGTACTTACAATGTGAAGCTTATAATGTTTCCTAAAGAGGGTTCTAATTCAGGAGAAAATATTTGAACAGATTATGCTATTAACATAGAAGGTAAACTATTTTTAACAGGGTTGAAATAAGAGATTCAAGGTCTTCTGAATTTGGAAAGTAGTCCTGCTCAAAATAAATACTTTCTTCCCATTTTTTTGATAGAGTAATTAAGTATCTACTGCATAACCTGCCAAGGGCTTGGTTTTAATTCAAATTTTACTGTTTTAAAGAAGTATGTGAGCAGCAAATAATTTTGTATGGAAGCCATTTTTTAGTATCTCCACCTTGAATACCAGAAGACCCCTTAATGAGCTTCCCCACTTACTTTCTGGTCCCAAAGTCTTCAGCACACTTTTCCAAAACCCAAAATACTCCTGGGTTCCAACAGAAAGGAAAAAAAAAAGCCAGGAGAGGGGGAAGTCGCCCAAAAGGACCCCCAAAACACCTAATTCACACCAATTAAAGCAATCCCAGGGATTTGGTGACTCAGACTTCCTCGGGGCTGGCTGGGCTGGGGACCAGCAGTGTCTGCCAGCGGGGTGGCACCGGGCCAGGAGCTGGGCAAGCTGCTGAGACCCCGGCCTCGGAGCCAGGGAACTGTGCGGGTCCTCGGGCATCCCGGAGCTCCCCTGGAACGGGGAATTTGCACAGCACTACTTTTATGGCCTGGATTATTGTAAAGTAAACAGAGGCTGGTTGAACAGTGAAGGTTTCCATTCTCAGTGTCAAGGGTTTATTTCATTATTTAAAGCTTTAACGAACACTTTATATAATGAATGCAATCCTTGCCATTTTTGGAATTTTATGACTGTTAGGACCCTTCATAATGTTGTTTTCCTTTCTTTATTGCTTTATAAGGCTTATGGGGCACCCTTGAAGTGTATATCCTTTCTGCAGCTGCTGGAAGCTCATCTTTCATCTCTCCACTTTCCTGATGCCTATGAGGCATTTGCCTGTTCTAGTTATTCTCCCTGTCTCTAACAAATGGTGCAGAGTCAGATCTTGCTTAAGATAAAAATAAAATACAATTCTGAAATCTATGCCTAAGGAAACATTCCTGATAAATGTTATTTAATAGCCAGGCTTTATATTTCAAGTTAAAAATGTTCCCTACAGAAAGATAATTACAGCAGTAATTCCACTTATCATTATTTAGAATTTACAGTTCAGAGCAAATCAGACATTTCCATAAATGCCGCGCTGCGCTGTGTACTGAAAATTTGTGTCCCGATTTTTTCCCAGCCCTGAAAATGCCTTGGAAAAAAAAATACAGCAGGAGGAGGAGGAGGAGGAGGAGGAGGAATCCTAAAGCAGGAACATATAATAGATGCATGAAACAAAATTGAGAACAAATATCCAAACAGATCTGTGTGCATATTTTCTCCTCTGGGTAGAAAAATATGTTCAAGGTTTTTCACAAGGAAAAACCTGCAATATCTAAATAAAATGGTAACATTCATTAATAGAGAATTTTCTTATTTTTGCCACTTCTCCGGGAAGTAGCCTATGAAAATAATTCAGCTTTTAACCATCTTTTTACTACTTTCAACATTACTAACTTTAACCAAAAAAGTGTAATAGAGTTAATCTTCTTGGAAGAGAGCACTAATGTTTGAAAAATCAACAATACTTCATCCATAATTTTGTTCTCAGTACATCGATGCATCACAGTATGGCTACAGATCTCTTCCCAAATTTCAATTCAGAACAGAAATCTGGAATTACTGTTTTCATATGCTGGAAAAAACCAGAAGAACTGCTTTGACCTGATGTATAGCAGTGTTCTCCCTATTGACCTGGGTTCACCATAAAGCTTTTGTGTTTGATATTAGTTATGCTAGTCAATAACAGAACTGATTCTATCTACAATAGCTAAAATAATGTTATTTTATCTTAATATGGGTTAAAGACATGTTGATTTTAAAAATAGGTTTTTAGAGCAGTTGTACTGTAGTATTAGAATGCCAAAATGTCCAAATCTCTTCCCACAGTTTTTGTAAAAATAGAACCTCTTCTGGGGAAAAAAAACCCCAACCTCTTCGTGCAAATGCAAATTTCCACATACTTTGACAGCTGGATGCAAAAAGAGAAAAGCACAGATTATCTTAACTACCATGAGAAAACTAAAGCAGGAATACTCCCTTTTTATATAATTTGAAGACCACTAATGGATGTGGAAGAATATTGAGGAGTTTTAAGTACTTGTGAACAGGGACTGGAATTACCATGACAACTACGCTGAGTGACCATAATGTCTTCAAAAATGTATCACTTGGGAGACCACTGAGCCCAGTAATCTGGTCTGAAATTTAACTGCACCCTGTTTTGCTACATGACACATATGATTTTCAAACTTTTTTTTTAAATAATGATTTATGAAGGGAACATAAATGTCTTCCATGGCAATATTCACTTTTTTTTCCTGAAATGATGGTGTTTGGTTTACTACATTCAGTAAATATGTTATTTCCTGTACTATCACAAACTTTGTGGCAAACAGTCAAGGATCATAAATGCCTGTTGCCCATAAAAGCCAGATACATCCATCATCTGCTTTCCTACTCCCAGCAGTTGGGAACCAACCCTTTCCTAAGCTCAAAGTGCCCAAGGGTAATCAATGTGAACAGCTCAAGGAAGCCTCCAGACATCTCCAAGTTCAGATAAGCAATTCTCCCAAAAACCTAACCCACATTCCTGCTGCCTTCATTCCAGTCCTCAGTAACTCCAGTTCTTTTTTCAAGCATTCCAACAAGTGTAAAATAACTTGTTCTCTTCCAAAAAAGCCCCCAAAAGTATCGAAACACATTAATCTTAAAAGCATCCAAAAGGGAACAACCTCCTCAGACACACAGTCCAACATCCTGCTAGGCAAGAACAGCAGATCAGAGTGAACACCCTTGCTCTGAGTGCTGAGCACTCTAGCAACAACATTGAATAGCTATTCACATCCTCTCTGCCTCAGCAGATTTTTAACTATTTGGTGCAAAATAAAACTACCTCATTTAGAGTTCCCTTCTTAGAACTGAAAGATGGCCATTTACCTAAGAAGGAAGATGTTGTTTCAAATCTGGAGGAGAAAGAAAGTTTAGTTTTATGTGCTTTTATATGTGTCCTTATACATGAAGACATCTTCTCCAGTTTTGTTTCTGTGAGACAGACTGGACAGGGTCCAAAGCACAGAGTAAGCCACAAAAATTTACAAAAGCCCACACCCCTTTCTACAGAATTTCTTCTTGGTTTTCCAGTTAGGTTCTTGCTATGATGGCTGCAATGGATCCTTGTGTTATTTCACCTGGGAACATGGTTTCACTAAGCAGAAGAGCATTTACAACTTAGAGACAGCAGGAGGTTGCTTTCAGGTACATTTTATGAACCTAATCAACATCTTCTGACACATATTTCACAGTCCAAATAATTTTAAGCAGGTGCAAAATTGTGTTACTCCTGTTCTACCTCTCACACAGTTGAAAAGCAACTCTGATATTACTACTAGACACAGAAAACACCACACTTGGGAATTTCTGAACTGTAATACCATAGCACATAAATACTGGTGTTGTCTTCCCAAGGAAATTTGTTCTTAATTTTGTGCCTCAATACTTCACTTCAGCAGATGAGGCACCAGTCCCAAAGCAGACCATCTGCATTTTAGTCCTGTCCCACTGAAGGCCAGTGGGGAACTGCTGCCTGGTGAGACAGAGGCTGCTTGGGGAGTGGACAGAGCAACCTGGAAGTGACACCTTCCCTGAAGAAGCATTGTGGATGGAAGGACAATAGTTTTGTTCACAAACCTCAGAGCTCATTTTCACTTGAGGAAAAAGTGACATCCCATTTTACCAACCTTATCCTTCAGGAGGTCTTAAAAGGTGTCAGACAAGGACACGGCAACTTCTGGGTCACTGAGGCCCATGTACTGCAGAAGAAGCTTGTCAAACATGCTCAGGAAGAACTGAGTCTCATCTGGAAGTACATTCAGTGCACTCTTTTTACTCTTTTTTTTTTTTTTTAATTCCAAGCTGCTATAGCATCCTCTTTACCATTCTGGGGAAATTTTTTCACTGATCTTGATCTTTTCAACTTGAAATAATTAATTATTTTCCATTTAATCTTGTATTACCGGCTTTCCTGGTTCCTTGGTAGACAAACCTCATTTGTCTAAAAAAAGTGAGCTATTTCAAAAAAGCTAGAGATCAGCCAGTTTTGTAAAACCTATCTTACCAAATATAATTCAGGTTGTGTTTTATCAAGTTTAAATTTACCTTCCTGTCTTTAATTTTTGCTTTTAGCATTCCAGTGCTATCTAGTTGCCTATTTCAGCAAATTTTTCTTCCACTGTTATTAATATATAATAGCCACTACAAAAACTGTTTCTAAAAAGACAAAGGCTTCCCAAACTGAACAGTTCCTGGAAGTATTTCTTTTCCCGCTAACATGAAAAAACTAAACACTCATTTCTATTTATATGCAGTTCAAAGAAAATCCAGTTCAGATTTTTAAGCAAATCTGGGCCTGAAAAATAAGGAACATGTATGCAGAGCAAAATCCTGGTGATGCAGAGTAAATGAAATCTGTCTCTGGTCTCACAAAATCAGAAAAATTAATCCTCATTTTATAGCCTGCAAATGCAGTTTAGGCTGATATGTTAATATATATTTTGTTGACAGACTATTTGATCCAACAGCCAGATATGACAAAACAGCTATTTAAAGGCCTTTGCAATACATGAACTGCAATTCATGTTAATAAGACACCCAGATCACTTCATCTTTTCTATGCAAAAAAATTACATTTGAAAACTGTCACTAGGGTATTTCTGCATGAACCAGTGTACTGAAATTCCACTTTTAAAAGAAATAACCTAAAATGCTTTCATGTCATTTTCCCACTCCATTCCACAAGGATCTCAAACATCAAGAGGAATTAACATCATTTGATTACTCAACTCAGTCCCTAGCATGTTACTAAAGGAATGGAAAAGCCCAAAAGCACCTTGCTGTTCTCCTGTTATATGGGCAAAGTGTTTACGAAGCACTGGAAATATGCATCCTTTGACTCAAGGACTCCTATTACCCAAAGGCTGACTCAGATCCTACTCTCTTAAGCTTGCAAAACAACTTGAAAGGAAAAATAGTTGCATACCTTCAATTACCTCAAGACACAATCGATGTCCCTGCTCTCCACAGGTTTCACAATATTTGACAATTCCATTTTTCCCCCTGCTGTTGTTCACCACTGAAGGCTCCTTAAGGTCTGTAACATTATTACAGACCTAATGTGACAGCTCATACTGACGCTGGCACAAAGCAGCTGTTCTCATAGGAATTATTGCCCTCCAGAGCCTGCGAAATACTTGGAAATCTGCAAGCCTCTGCTAGGTCCAGGGCACACACTTCCATGCAGCTGGAAAATCAGATTTTCATACTCTCATCCTTCTTTTTTCTCCACTTCCAGCTTACGACTTCTCCTGATCAAGATATGGAAATTTGCTGTTGTAAGCCAGATGTGCAAACATTTTCTTTTTTTTCTCAGTTCTGAGTTCACGATTTATTTCATACGTTAATGAGGTTATTCTGTGATTTCTGTAGCCTTTTCCCTCAGATTTCAAGAAATAATAAAGTATTTCAACCCAAAAGAAGCCACTAATTTCACGTCCTTGTTATATTCTTTCCTGCAATATAGGGCGCTTTTCAAAAAGAAGCTGGAATCAAATCATAGCTACACTTACTAAAATAAAAGCAAGCAAAATTTTACTGAGGAGTGTTCATTTTCACCTGTGCTAGAAGCCAAAACCTGCTTTTCTAAAAGGCAGGCATTTGCAAAGGGCATTTTCCACGATGACAGGTTTCAGCACTTGAGTTTGGCTTTCACAGACAGGGTTGGTGGTTTAGAAGTTTTTGAGAAAGCCCATGAATGCATGTTTGTATCCATATGTCAAAATATACCCTTCTGCTCTTGTTCTCCAATTGTCACATGGAGAAAAGTAGCTATTTATTATCACGAATGTTTGTTAATTAGCTGGTTTGCACGAATTGCCCATGTGGTTTGTTTATTCTGTGGATCCATAGGTAAACTGGCAAACATGCCAGCCTGAGGACTGAAGGAACACCAACAACACACCTTGCAAAACCCAGCACTCCATTTGCTTTTACATACACTACAGCTATACTTTAGAAGTGCCAATAAAGATTACTTAACATGCAGAAAACCAACAAGAGACTTGATTTAATAATCTGTTATTAAGTCTTAGCTGGGAAACAGGACTAGCAGAGCCTGGGAAGATCACCGTCTTTTAAGAAACAAAGAAATCAAGAATTAAGGTAGGATTTACACAAATATACAAAAACCACCAAATTTTCAGCATAACTTAGAAAGCACATCCACCTGGATTACTTTGGGCAGAAATACACGTTTCCAGCTGTAAGAGACAGTCCAAAATTTCCCTCATCTGCCTCACGACCATCAGCAGGACAGAGGCTGAGACCCTGAAAACCCCAACTGTGGTTTCAGCCTGGTGGGAGCGGATGCTGGCCCAAGGACAGCCTGTGCTGTACCCCTGCAGATATCTCACAGAGGTGCCAGGCTGACACAGTGCAGTGTGCTGTGTCTGGGGCATGTACCAGGCATGGATCTCACAGTGGTGCCAGACGGACACATTGCAGTGTGCCGTGTCCAGTGGATGTACCAAACATGGAGCAATGGGTCTCATCCCATTGCCTCCCTCTCCTCTTAGCCTGATGCCACTCACTCTGGAGAAAGACTATAAACACTTAACTTTCTGAAGCCACTTGGGTGCACCCCCACAGAAGGAAGATGGATCTGCTGGCTGGACCATAAAGACTTCATCTCCCCATCAGTAGCTACACCCCCCCCTTCTCTATTTCTCTCTCCTCTACTTAATTTACTTTACACCTCTCTCCCCCTTGCCTATGCCATAATTATTGTTAGCACTCAATAAAAGTGCACTGCTGTAATTAAACTGAGAGTCTCATTTGCTGTGTGTCCTTTTGCACTCTGAGATCAGGAAAATGAACCATCACGACCCCACTTGTGCGAGCGGATCGTGACACCAGCATCACACATCAGCTGTCAACCTTTGGCCTTGTACTGCCACCCAAGATCCTCAGGCACCTGTTTGGGCCACAAATGGCCAAACAGGTCATTTGCTGCTGCTGCTGACCTGAGTGCCCCACGTGGCTGGACAACTGTCCATTGAACCTGACAAAACCACAGATGAAGTATCTGCTGAAGGTACACCATTGCTCACTGTCCTACACAAGCAGATCCACACATCCAAACAGGCTCTGACTGTTAATCCACGTGGGCAGAGCAACACAGCATTCACAGCAGCTGCTGGACCAGGTGATGCTTCTGAAGTAACTTGATAAACCAGAAACACTAGGCACAAACTATGCCTTAATTTTCTTCTGCAAGTGCCCGGACTTGATACTTTCCTCATTCCTCTCTTCTTTCCAATGGACACCTGATGCTGTAAGGCTGTGCCACAATCCCATTTTCAGTGATCTTCATTGCTATCTACATTTTTTTCTGCCTTGCAAATAATCAGCTGCTCAGCTCTGCTTCACAGGCGTCCACATCTTGGTGTCCACGCACTACCTGAGCACCGGCCAGGCTCACTCACACCTGCAGATTGTGAAGCTGCATTTCAGATGTGTTCAATCACCCCCTTGCTGTTTAATGTTTACAAGGTTTATAAGTTTTTTAAAATTTACATTTATTAATCATCTGCAATCTCAGCTATTGTTCATTCTAACATCCTCCTGGATCAGCTGAGTCCAGCTAAGGCTTTCCATGGCCAAGGCTGACACCAGACCTTGCAACTGTTTGGAAGTTTCAATGTCTGAGCCACAGGAATTCCTCATAGTTTCCATTTAATGTAATCACTACTCTATGACTTCCTACCACGGTAGCACTGCAAAGTTACCTGTCCATCTGAACATCTCAGTTTTCACTGCAATCTTCGTTTTTATAATTCAAACAAGGACTGCATAACCAGAATCAGATGCTTTCTTTAACTAAAATGTGATCCCACCATAATTATATAATTAAAATAGTGAGTGGTATCTGAAAATCTGTACATTGAAGATGGAAAGATGCATCATCTTTGTGTCTTCCTGAAGGCAACTAAGGCTTCTGCCACTTCTCTAACAATGTCATGCTTTGGATGTTTGAAGACATTAATTTTCATGGATGGGAATTGTACGAAACACAGGAATTATCACATTAGATCCCATCCAGTGTCAAAAATGGAAGAACAGTCACACTGGATCTCTTCCAATGCTCTTTCACTCATGTCTCTCAGCCCATACAGTTACTTAGAGGACATAGTAAGGCAAAAAGTTTCAAAGAGAAAATGTCAGTAATCTACCCTCTTTCTCCTCACAGTGTCATTACATCAAAAGCTATTAAGAGATTTATCTAAACCTCAGAGCAAGACATTGCAAAAACCACTGCCACAGCTCAGAGTACCTTTTGCCTCCCTAGGAAAACTGGAACCTTGTTTTGAATCTTGCTGAAATCTTGGCCTCGGTGAATTTCAATGAAGAATTAATTCCACAATGTAATTATACTCAGTGTGAACTTGCCAAGTTTTAAGTTATTTAAATATACCCCTACCCTCTGCCATGAAAAGTTCATGACATACCTTCTCTGCAGCATTCATTATTTTACACACTCTTGTCAGTTCCTCCTTGCAAAATAATTAATTCCAGGTTTTCAAGACTCTTTTGATACAGGATTTTTCCCTGCTGTTCATCATTCTCACCCCACTAGCACAGACACAGACCAGTTCCTCCGTGGGTAAGGCAAGGCAGTGGGTAGTGAGGGGAAAAACACTTGGATCATGCTCCAGCATGGAGCTTCCCAGTGCTCCCAGTCTGTGGCTCCCAGCTGCCAGTTCTGTGCAGCGCTGCCCACGTATCCCAACTACTGACACCCCTGTTCACAGCTCTCTTCTAACCCAACTGTTTCCATCTTGAAAACTCTGAATACACACCTTTAGCCCAGAGCCAGTTTTACAACCTCTTATCAGCTCCCAAATGTAGAGATTAGCTATGTTAAACTGAGGAAACTCGACAGATCTGCTTTTATAGTAAGGTGGTCCAAGGTCAGAGGTTTAAAAGGAAAATAAAAACCCATATATTGCACACAGAATGTTTGGAGTACTTCATACTCCCAAACAACAACAAAAAAATTATATGCAACATTTATTTCTATATTGCTAAAAGCTTTCCTTAGAATGCTTGCAATTTCAGTATCATCGATCATTATGTCATCATTAGGAGTGAGTTTTCTGTTGGATTTTTTCTACTTTGTAGCTCCCCTCTTTTTTATTTGGCTGCCTAGTTACAATGTGACTATATGTTTATACTTACTGATGTAAAACCCACATTTTTTCCAGGGTAGCACAACTTCTCTGGTTCTTTCCAATCAAAATTATGCTACCCCAGAATGCTCTCTGGATTGAAGCAGAAAGGTTTGAACATCCACATCAGTCTAAGCCTACCTCATCTGAGAATATTAAACCCAGAAGAGTAAAAGGGTTGAAAGGATTATGAAGATAAAGACATATTTTTGCTTCATCCAAGTTAGAAAAAAGACTTTAACTAATAAAAGAATCTCCTGTCCACTTGTTTCTTGTCAGGATTCTGTTCCAAATCTTTCAAAAAGAAAAATAACATCACATGCATCACACTCTTACTAACCCCTTTCCTACAACTTCTCTCCGAGAAGAGGTTAAGGTAGTGGCTACTGTATATATATTTCTAAATACCATAGTGGCTTATGATTTTAAATCAGATATATACATGATATACATGCAGTTTCCTTTTCTTTATGTCTTTGAACAGTACATACATATATATATATATATAAAATAAAAATTTACTTTTTGTTTAGGAAGCTGGAAGAAAGAATTCCAGTTCAGTTTCTTTTTAATTCTAAAAAGCAATGTAGTCAAGCCTCTATACCCAAAATATTTGCTGATTTCTTTAGACATGGCTAACTCCTATACAAGAGTTCTGCATGAATACAGGATCACTAAAAAAATCAAATGCAAATATCATATCAATGAGCGCCAAAGTAAAATCAGTACCCATCTCAGTAATCTGGAGGAATAAAATCCTTCCTTTTTCAACTTGCATTCACACTGGTATTTAGGCACATACCTTATATAAAGGAATCTGAGATTTCTTTTGCACAAAATTATGATACAACATACAAGCACTAACTCTTTAGGCTCATAAAATCTGCAAGGGCTCAAAATACCAGAGCATACTAAAGATGTAACTTGGATTGTGATTATAGATACTCTACAGTCATGCCCTGGTAAGACTTACGACGTGCTCTTAAAAATCTGTGCAAATTCATGAGTAGCTCTGCAGGTATCTTTGCTTACCAGTGAGCCACTGCTGGTTATGCCTGACTAAGGCAAGGCACATGGACAACCAAGATGCAAGTGAAAAATTTTAAAAATTCTATATTGACTGCAGCTTTTTTATTAGGTTAAGTTCCCATTTACCAAAAGGGCTTGTGTAAGGCTCACGGCTCCTAGGAAAAAACACTGAAATGAAATGTCTTTCTTTTAAATTACATTAACATACAAAACTGTCTATTTCTGACCCAGAAACCATCACTGTTAGTACTGACCTGTTCTGTAGTTTCAGGTGCACTATCACAGCATATTAGGACACATAGAGCCTAGTACAGAACGTTTCTCTGCAGCTTCTAAGTACCACTGGAATATAAATAACACATAATAACAAGCATTTATACCTCCACCATGAAAAAAACACTTGCCCCAAGTTGTATACCTCGGGCATATGTGTATACATTTTTACTCTTTAACCCCTACAAGCTGTATGCCAAACAGCCCCTTTAAAAATCACAAGTTTTTGCCAAGTCAGGCACTGCATAATGGCTTATTCCAGAAGTTACACTCTGCCTACATATGCATGAAGAAATTACAGGGAAAAAAAACAGCTCAGCTGATTTGTCTTTTGGTCACCTAATCAAAAAGGTGATTGGATTCATTTTTACCATATCAGTGAAGCCACTGGAGAGCAATCACAACAGTTTTTCCATGTGACAGATGAATGACCTTTGCCATGGCCTCTTTACAAGCCCATGTTTTGTCCAGGTACACCAGGGGCACAGCTCCCTTCTGCTTGCACATCAATATCAGATGTGCTGCAGCAGTGCTTGCTCTCTTTCCTTTAAGCATATCAAGGGGCTCATTTAATTTCTTTCATAGGAGACTAGGAGAACACCAGCCAAGAAAATATGTAAGATATTAAGGGTGCTTGCTGCACATGATCAGAAGGGGATACACAAAGTATCCTTTATTTCTCTGGGAAATTACTGCCCTAATGCAGCCAAAGTATTTAACACTACAACTGAAGATTACAAGTCTTGGCTTACATACATAAAACCCACACGTGCATCCCTGAAATTCAGTTCAGCAATTTTGTTTGCCAAAGAGTATCACAGATTTGTCTGAAGCTCACTACTGCCTTTCCTCCTGTAAAACACTGTCACTTTGAGAATTCTCCTTCCCATCAGGGTCAATTCAATGCACTTTTTTCAGGACTATACCACCCACAACTTTACAAAGTCCTCTCTTCTTGACCTTATCTCTTTGTCCTACAAAAAATGGCACTGCTTGCTTTCATTTAAGAGTTTGGCAAGTCACTGATGGAGCCTCTGTGGGTCTCAGAGATGTTATTACTATGGTTTCCAGAGGATTTCCACACCCAAGCTTGCAGGCAGGCACTGACTGTAACCACGATGTTTCCACACGAAGCTGCACCTCAGCTACCTGAGTGCCTTGTGGCACTTCCTCCCCTTCATCTCCCGCTAAAGCAGGAGCCCTGGCAGCTCTCTCTCCTCACACAGCAAATGCAGGGCATTGCTAAAACACTGGTGGATCTTCAGCAATGGATTCAGCTGGCACTGCTCCCACCAAGAGTGTTCACATAGTCTCCAGCAAATCTCATTGGTAAATTCTAGAAAATTCTCAGGTAAGCAAGCTACTTACTTATCTGGCTACCCCACCAACACAGGACTAACAGATTGTGGCAAAATTTAGGATGCAGGCTCCTGCAAAGCTATGGGCTGCACTGGCTATCTGAAATGAGTGGAAAATAACAAAATAATAGAATATCTATTCATTATATATTTATTTTAAATAAGAAATAGGTATAGGAATACATAATCAATTAATTCATTACTTATAATAACTGGAAATAAGTAAAACAACAATGGGAAGTCTCTGATAGTTGTCAAGACAATTGAGCAAGCCTAAAATATAGAGCCATAGTAAACTTTAAAAATTGAATAAAATTACCTTGTGTTCTAAACAGGGAGGGAAGAGGAACCTGGGGAACCCAGATATAACCTTGGCACCCAAATGGCATTTGGAATACTTACTGCTCCTCCTTTTAGCCTCAGCCTGTTCTCTTTCAGCTACAGACAGATAACCCTTCAGACTACTCCTGTACCCTAGGCCCTGCTGAGGGAGGTAACCACAGAATCACAGAGCATCCTAAATGGGAAAGGACCCACAAGGATCATGAAGTCCAACTCCTGGCCCTGCCCAGGACATCCCAGGAGTCACACCATGTCCTGAGAGCATTGCTCAAGCACTTCTTGAGCCCTGTCAGGCCTGGGGCTGTGACCACTGCCCTGGGCAGTCTGTTCCTGTTCCCAGCCATCCTCTGGGGGAAGAACCTTTTCTTAATATCCAAACTAAACCTCTCCTGACAGAAAGTCAGGCCATTCCCTTGAGATTACCACAGATTCATTCCCATAGAGCAGAGATCAGTGCCTGCCCCTCCTCTTCCCATCACCCCAAAGTTGTAGACAGCAACAAAGTCCCTGAAAGACATTTTAAGAGCACAACTCTGCTGCTGCTCCCTTCTTAGGCATAGGACACAGGGATCAAGACACAGGATGAAGTCTTTGGTTGTGGCTCAGAAAAAAGGAGCTCCATGGGTACAGGGTTCAGAAGAGTAAAGGAGATGGACTGCAGATCTGTGAGCAAACAAGACTTTTCCTCTACTGTTCATGAAAATTCAAGGTTGCAAAGAAGTGTTACACTGGACAACATGCAGACTGGCTGTGTTCTCATTTACACAAACTTAATTTAGTATTACACTTCCCCTTCTTTCAGCCAGTGCCTCTGTTTCTTGCAAGCAGCAATCTCAGTATGGACTCAAAAGCCTCTGAAAGCTCAGCTTTCTGAGTACTGTTGTGCAGTTACTTGCATCTGTAATTTGCTCTCACAGAAATAAATGCTAACATGCTTGGAAAATGTGACTTAATTTTGTGGTGTGAATGAGTTTTCCTGTGTAAATCTCTCTATACAATTTTATATTATTCTTTCTAAAGAACAGAAATTACTATTGCATTCTAGTTGCCATTGCAGAGTAAATACTGAGATTTATACTGAATTTTACCACCTCATGACACAAGGGAACTTCTCTAAATCCCCTCCCACATTTACTAACAATAGAAGTGTTTTGTTCACATTACATTCAGCATTTAAGATGGATGCATTTACTAACATAAAGTAATTGAAACATTGAATAGCACATAGACATTTCCACATATTTGACAAACCCATCTAAGAAATCCTTCGGCATTGGTGCATAAGGCTTTGACACATTACTCATCACAACTTTATCTCATAACAAGAAAATCAAGGAAGGTGATTTATCCCCAAACTCCCACCTCTCTGGCACCCAACCATAGGCAAGTTGACGGCAACTCACTGCTTCACGTACATCTTCCTTTTTTGTGCTCCAAAGACAGAAGAGGGAAAGTCAGAAAAAAATTAAAAACCAAAATAAGTGATTTCTTAAAGGAGAGAACTACACTACAATTAATTATAGATATGTATTCATTTCAGAAAGCAATACTACAGAAGGACAATTTTATGAAGTAACAGCATTTGAGATTTTGCCTTCCTAAAGCAACTAACACAGAAAGTATTTCACCTGTTTTCTACCTGCATATACAGCTCCTGCTACTTTACACAGGGTTGCAGCTTAAGTAAAATGGTTTCTCAAATCACCTAATACTGTAAAAGCCATGGAAATTACAGGCTGCACACATCCATCTACCCACATATCATTCAGATACGATATGCAGTAGCCCTTGTCTCCTTCAGTTTCAGGCCAGTGTTCAGGATGAATTGCATTGCTGTTCTGTATAAGACAGTAGCAATATCTCAGTGCAAATGTTTCTATGTAATATAGGAGTCATTATCAAACACATCATGGCACCATGTCCTCTTGTTATACTTACTTTAGTACATGAGGAAATAAAATAAGTGTGACTTTCCAGAAGTCAGGTAGACTGTCCATGACAGCAGTGAGAACTGAATGCAGATCTCCAGGTTGTGTGTTACCCATAATATCAAACTACCTTTTAAAAAAAGTAGAAAGTCCTTCAGAACATGATACTTTTCTTCCCTTCTGATGATTAAATATATTCTGTATTCTCTTTTTCTTGCTTTCATAGGTCACCAGGCTACACAAACAGCTTATTCTGTATGTGTAAAAAAGGCAGCTTAAAAACACCTGTTCACTGGCTGGACTGAGACTGTACATCTCTTTTAAGTACAAAGGCTGACAATTCCTCCAGCTCTCCAGTCATCTTTATGATCTACATGATAGTTTTGATTAATATCTGACAATGCTTTTCTGTACTCCTGGCAAGGTTAGTAGCACATCATTACCAGCTCACTCATGTTTTTGTCCAGGAAAAGCTATAGAAGCAAATACATTTGTGATATTCACATCTTCTCTGATGAAAAGAAGGAAGGACCTGTCCCAAGAGATTGCATTCAATCATCTCCTCCATAGAGAATAATGTTAAACACTGAGCTGTGGTAAACATCACAGTCAGAAAACAGAATATTAAAACAACAGGAAATACCATCCTTACTCCTCTCTTTTATGCAGTAACATACCTACTGCAATTCAAGGAGATAAAAATGTGTGAATTACTGGGATTAAGCCTGTGAAATATAATTGAAAATAACCAGAGGCCAAAAGCAAACAGATAGCAGCAATCATTAGTAGAGATTGGAGAACCTCAAACCTACATCACGATTTAAATTTGTGGGAGCCCCATTCTGCAGTGCATTTAGTGAGTGTCACCTGACCTTAAAGAGGATCTATCAGGCAGACAGTGAGGGTGAAATGATCTGTTGAAACACTCCTGTGTATTGAAAGTCTATGAAAACCTGTTCCCTCTAGGAGACAGAATAGATTTCTATGTAATCAAAAATAGCAGATACATGGCAATACAATGGTTTCCCATTTAATAAAATAGGAGAAATAGATACCCCAAGATAACTATTAAGCATTAGACTTAAAAGAAACTGAATAAAGCAGTACTTTTCTACATGGCACATCACTCCCATATAGAACTGACTGCTCCAGCACTACAGGGCAACAGTAAAATTAGCTGCAAAAAGGTATCTATAGAAAAAGGAGGTCCAGATACATGTTGGACCAGACATAAAACAACTTATGCCCCTCACTTTCAGAAACTAGGAGGCTCTATGAAGGGCAGAGGAACTTTATAGCCAACTTGTGCTGGGTTTTTACCCTAGCTGACCATTCACAGGTTGTGGCTGATGCAGCACAGACAGGCTGTGCTGCTGAGATAAATGATTTCAGCAAGGCACTACAGCTTTTGTGGTGAAGTTCTCAGATCTCCTAGCTTCTCTCCTCCACCACATCTGCTTCCAGCCATGGGCACAGTGCAGAAGCTGCTGTCAGCACTGGCTCGTATTCTCCATAAAATGGATAAAGATCAACTGCCATTGACCAGGGAGTCTCATCAAGAAGCCTGCAGCCCCCAGCAGATCCCAGCTGAATCACTCCTAATTGCATCTCAGGTACTGCCTGCAGTGCAAAAGAAGGTGGTCACCTCGGGCATCTTTCACCATCTCTCCTTATCAGTCAGCATGTGTGAGGTCAATGAAAAGAAAGGTTATGTGGACAGTGATGCCAAGCTGCCAGGAACAGCTTAAGGAGCAGGAACAAATAGCAGTCTGTTTTCTCTAAGTTTTCTCCATGAGGAAATAATTTCTTCCTTCTCCTTGGAGATGAAGCAATTCAAACTTTCAGCCTTCCAAGAAGGGGAGAGTTGAAGGGACATATGCTATACATGTCATTTTGGGCCCAGTTGTTCCATTAAGCAAGTAGCCAAATCATGCGAGCTGGGCACTGGAATTCCTGCTCCATTTGTGAGATTTTTGTTTATGCATGCAAAGCACTAGCATGGGTATCTCTAGTAAATGAAGGAGAATATAAATTAAAGTATGTATTAATCACACACTTTATCTGCAATCTAAACTAGCACGTCTTTTCATTCTATATACGAACATATTCTTGAAGCTGCGAGATAGTAATTTAAAAGACAAGCAATTCAAAGCTTCCACAGATGACACTTCAGATAATGAGATTTTTTTCCCCCTGACATCTTGTGTTTCATCTTACCTCACAACTAAATTATTTAGTGTATTTTTAAATATATATATAAGCATTCTAAACACTAAGCTGTGTATGACCTACTTATTTGGAGTTTTCAATTAAAAAATAGATATTCCAGGAAAAAATATTGCCTATGCAATCATCAACTGAAGGAAGTTGACTTAATCCACGAAAAAAAGACCTGTGAAGGTGAGACACATGCACCAGTAAGCACAAGAAATCTTTTGAACTGCAGTTCTAATTCAGAGAAATGAGTTTTCAATTAGAAAACAACATTTCCCATGTGACTCTCCCAGTCACTAAAGCACATGACAGCTTCAGCTGCTATCAGTGTGGTGGCTGTGACAGGTCACCCCGCAAAGGATGTTGAAAGTGCAGCTCATACATAATTGGCTTGATTGTAGGGATTTGCATATACATAAAACACAGGATGATGTGAAGACTTCATCAGCATCAAATGGAGGTGGTTACATTCTCCATGCATGACCAAAGCTGTGAGGACAATCAAAGACTTTAATGTAATGAGAGTTTTTAACACTTTAATCACCTCTGCTGAGTGCGTAAACAGACTGATAGGACAATAATGGAAGTTAAATTATCTGCAGGCTTTACTACCACTAGATGTTTGCCCTGTCTGTGTCCTTGTATCCTCTCACTAAAATAAAAATAAAAACCAGATGAAGCAATCATAAAGGACTTTAAGTTTGTTGTAAAAGAGACCAAGTGGTTAACTTCCAAGAGGCTTCTAAAAGACCCTTTGAAGCTGACAGAGGAAGCAGTGCCTCTGAAAGCACACCTGTGGGACAAGGAGAATGACCAGTCTGGAGGGAAAATAACCCAAGGGACTTGTCAGAATATTGGAACATAAAGAAGAAGGAAAAAAAGGTAGTTAAATACAATTAACTCTCTCCTCCTTGCTGAGCTGCAAGAGGGCTCAGAATAAGTCCCACAGTGTCTTTGAAATGCTCACACACATTAGCTCACACTGCTAAAGGTAGTCCCATGTATGATGAAGGCAAAGTCTGTGGCTTAAACCAAAGAATTTAGAAAACTGATAAGAATTTATATTGGGGTTTGAGCAGGCAACACTGAGGAAGGTATCATGATCTCAAGCAAGCATTTGGAACCCTGTAAGGAGTGCAGAAGAATGCAGCTATGACATAGAGAAGAATTCTCCCCTTGATGCTTTACACAATCCACTGGCATGGCTCTTTCACCTCCTGGAGATCCACAAGCCTTCACATCCCCATGCAAATGCTCTCTAGTCCTGCATATGGAGCACGAGGTCAAATATCTCTGCATCTGGCTGCCTGTGCCAGTGCCCACACTGTGAGCTGCTGAGGGTAGAACTATTAAAAAAGAGGATTTATAATATTTTTAGAATATACAGCTTCATTCAGTTTTGTTTGCCAATCTCTTTTATGTTTTACTTGAAATCATTAAATACAAGTCACAGAGGGGAAGGACAACTAAGTAAAATGAAGACTACAACTGTGGCCAAGTTCAAGAGAGTTTGATTTTGTGAAAAAAAGACAGAAACCTAAAAGCACAGTCCCAGGTTTTCCTACTAAGAAAGTGAGTAATTTTCCAGGCTGCACCGGATTTAAGATTTTAACAAAAATATGCCAGAAAGCAGGAACAAAGTTACAGCCAGGAACATTTAAGTTTTTATGCAGGCAAAAGAAAGTTATAAAACATTACAAAAGATTTGTCTAGAATGTTTAAAATGGAGAGCATGCATTTATCAGATATTGAAGCATGATTTCCAGCCTGCACTTCAGAAACAAAATGGTAAAGCATTTCCAAAATGTCTCACAACTAATATCTACCAAGAAAAAAAAGGTGAAACTACATAAAGATTTCACACCCTTTCTCTGAATATCTGAATCAAAAAGAATGTGAAGTTATTGTAGAAAGACACTTGTGTAAGTAATAAAAATAAATGTTTTAAATAAACTTTCTTGAGTCAATGGTTTCAGAAACATGAAGTTACATGACACTTCAGAAATTGTTTGACCTCCCCCATTCCTGTTCAAGACTAAAATAGAAGCTTACAGATTCAGAGTTGTCTCAGAAACATTATTTTGCCCACACAATTTCTGCCTTTTCCCTGCAATGCAATAAAAGTGACCCTTTATTAGACAGAAAAGTATCTAATAACAATAATCAAAGATAAGATTGTATCTTCAATAAAAAAAATCTAACAGGAAAGAGGTGCAAAAGTATTTCAGATAGTCATTAACCCTTCTTACAAGTCACTGCAATAAAGTGCAAAAATGGGAACACATGATGCAATTTTACATGGTGAAGAACTGCAACCCTGCCATCACCTTTTGCAGACAGACAGGACCGTGGAGTCAAAATGAAGCCCAAGAATTTTGCAGGGGGAAAAGATTCAATTAGTGCACACTGAAATTAAAAAATAAGCCTGCATGGTCTGCATGTGTTTACACACCTGAAGTGCTAAGATTGCTTCAACGGATGTCCAAAACTACAATTTCACCTTCCCCCATGAAGCACTGAGCTGAGAGCAGCTCTGGGTCCCCTTCCCCACAGTGACAATCAGGTCTTGCCCCACACAAACCAGACAAACACAGCCACGTGCCTTTGCTGTCTGCTGGAGTGTGCCCACATGGCTGTTCTGCTGGGAATTTAAATTCCGTAAGGAGTTTAGCACACTGCCTGTGCCTGCAGTGGGCAGTGGCTGTGGAACAGCAGATTCCAGGGTCAGATTAGGGCACAGGCTGTGGCATGGGGCTGTCAGTGCCAGCTGACAGGCTCTGGCACAGTGGCAGGGATGGCTGAGATGACAGGGCTCATTTGCTCCAGGCACCTGGGACAAGGCACCAGGTTCTGCTCCCTCAGCACTACCCAAGGCTCAGGGTATCTGTTTTGTGCCAGGGTATTGAACAAATATACAAAATTTGTTCCTCATCCTTCAGTGCACCCCTCATTTCCACCCTGTGATCTGGGGGAAAAGATGAACACATACAGACACAGATATACACAAAATAATCCCACCATCAGGCCAGGGAGGACCAAAGGAGCCCAAGCACCATGTTGCAGGAGGTGGCCAGACAGCCACAGCAGGACAGTCCCTGCTCCTGATGGTGTTTGCCACATAGGCAGTGCCAGAAAGAACTGAGTATAAATTTGCACTGTTATCATGGAAATTTCCCACAGCAGCTTTTACCACAGGATAACAATAGGGTCCTATGAGAAATTAAAGCTTATTTGAACTGGGTGGTTTGCCAGCTCAGAACACAATGGCCCCTCTTCAGCAAAGGCGAGGTGCAATTTGATGGGTTTGCAACCAGGAAGGAAGGTCTTTTCTCCACAGCCCATGTGTAACTGAAGGCATGACTGCCAGGGGATGCAGACAGCCCAGCAGGAGCACAAAGCCCCCTCCATCACACACAAGGAGCAACCTCGAGCCACAGGCTGGACAAACAACAGCTTCTGCTTGGAAACAAAGCTGCCTTCATTGCCCCAAACTGAGGGCTCCCTGTGACCCAGCACAGGTTTCTCCCTGCCTGTCACATGAGCAGAGCCCCAGTGTGCCCTTTGTTAGCATGACCTTTCCCAAACAGAAGCCCAGTCAACTTGCTGGGTGTCCAGGTCGGCTGCCTCTGCAGAGGGCATGGGTAGAACAAAGGAAACACCAGCTCCCAGTCACACCGTGGGTGTCTGATGTCACTGGTGGGATTTGGCCAGTGCTGGTCCCTCCCAGCTGCAGCTTTTGGGAGCTGCACCACAGAATAAAAGTGCAGACACAAGCATGGAGGAGTTGCACAGTGAAGTGAATGAGGTTTGCAGCTGCTTCCCAGCAGTGTTGTTTAGAGCCCAGGTGAGGAGAAGAGTAGGAAAAACTTTGCAGCATCTTCTCCTCTAAAATCATCCTCAGAAAAAATCCCCCCCATGCTCATTGGAAAGTAAGGTGATAAAAAACACTGTGGGCACTGAAACCCAATAACCCAAAGCCAAGGTCATGTTGGAGAAGTCCCAACTTCTCCATGAGCTAAGAGAGGACCTAGGGAATCAACACACAATTTCTCTAATGACTTTTCTGTCCTTTAGTTTTCCTTGTTCTTTTCACTAGCAAGAACACTCCAAGACAATTTATTTGTACACCAAATAAATTATATTTGCATATCTTGTGTTTGTTTCCATTTCTCCTGGAAGAGTTGGCTTTGCTTTTCCCATTTGAGAGGTAACAGAGGCAAGGAAAGGTCCATGACCTAAGGGGCAAGTCCATCAAAGAAGGGGCAGCACAGCAAGAGCAGGTGATTGCTTTAATTCAGCTCCCTCATACATGAGACATTAATTTAGGAGAATTAAAATTCATGGGAATTCTTATCAACAGCAACCAAAATCTCCCTTACATCATTTGGATTCACTATATTAGACTCAAAACTGAGCTAGGCTAACCAAGGGTTTTCAGTTCTTTTCTGACAAGTCCAAACCTGATTTATTCAAACTGTGCTACATCTGGATTCTGTACTGAAATAATACAAAAACTTCAAGTTTGGGAGAACTTAAATTTGTGTTTATTCAGTTCCAGGAGGAAACAAAGTGGATGAGCATATATGCATTGGAAAAGCTTAATTTCCAGGTAAAGACTGTTCACCTCTTCAGCTGGCTCTAATCAGAAGTCCTTGTGAACTACGTGATATGGGACACAGCCTGCACCACAGTATACCTAAAACAGCATCTCCAACTCACTTCCAAGTGAAAGGTCCTTTCATCAAATATAGCTCTTGCCCACCAAGTAAACCAATAGAAAATAGAAAACAAGTTAACTTGCAGGTTAGGAATTTGGAAAGAATACAACCCCAGGCAGGCTTTTGTCAAAGTCGTGTGGCAGTGCCAGCAGCACCACCAAGCAGCAACCTTGACATGCATTAAGTGCTTGCATCTGCAGTTTAACAGGCATGACTTCCACAGAGGTCAATCATTCAAAGACAAAATGTACAGTGCCTCTGTTCTTCAGCTGTTTTGCTTTATAGCATTTACATACAGTACACACCCCACCCCAGCAAAAAATAACCATTCTCCATTAGGAAGAAGGTGATGCATGGAAGAGAATCACCATCTTTGGTCCCACCTTTCACCTGGGTTATCCAGTGTTGCAATTTTAAAATTTTATTTGTGTAAGCCTGACTTGTGTCAGCCTTAACTAAATATTATTATAGCAGTCACAGCTTAAGATTTCAGACTTGGATTTTAAATGACATTACTGTGATTTACTGGACATTGCTATGAATTCTTTGTAGTTAATTGACATGGTGAAACTTAATCTTTTTGTGTGTAGTACTTCAATTATTTTCAATACTTTAATATAATATATATTTAAATAGCCAGTAATAAGCCAAGCACCAGTAAAACTCTTGCCAAACCAAACAACATTTGGTCTTAAGCCAAAAATCTACTTGGTTTCAATAATTTACAGCAATGTTCATTTAGGTTCAGTATTCTTCCATCAACTTCCAATTGTGTTGTTTGGTTATTTTTAGTTTATTCCTTGAGGTGAAAAAGAGGTTTCATCAAATTCAACAGTAGTTGAAAAGCCATGGAATTAACATCCCTTGAACTTCCAAGTGCTAAAAGGTGAAATAATATTTATAATTTGTGTAGTTGCCTGATTTTTCACATTAGCATATCTGTGGTTTTTATCAATTTTTCTATTGTGCTCATTTTGCAAACATTCTACGCTTAGTCTGTAAATAGAGGTAATTAGCTGACAACAAACATGATTGAGGTTAAACATGCATGAAATTATTTTCAAGATTGGGACCCAAATTAGTTAAGCTTAATTCAGGTCATTGTTAATAAAATTTTAAAATCCCACTATTTTTATGGATGTCTTTGAAATAAACTCTCCCACTTCTCTTTGATCTTCTTTGTTCTCTTCACCCTACTGCTTTACCGGTGACAGTCAAAAGCACAAGTCTGCATTTTTTAGATAGCAAAGCTGTAAAATTTATCTACAGCTTTCTAAACAGAAAAATAAAATTATTAAAATGGTGGCTCAGAACTTATTGCCCTCTCTTCTCCATAGAGCAGTAGAAAGCTTTTCCTTGGAGTAACAATGAAAAAGCATTACAAATTTTTATTTCATCAAGTTGGCAGCTGCATATATGTCTTTAAACTGGTTAGGAAAGAAGATTGTTGGGAAAGTGATAGCAATATATTTCTTCACTATATATGACAATATTTCATTATAGCAAGACAATGCTCCTGTACTTGCACATATACCACTTCTCTCAAATTTCTAGCCCTCTTTTCAGACCATTTTTTTGTGTGTAACTTTATTATATTTACATTGGGTGTTGCACAATTTATGTCTGTGTAGGTCTGTAAATAAATAAGTAAGTGTATTCTTAAAAGTTACATTCACATTAACATGATGATTGAGTTTATTCTTTCTGCTATCAAGCACAGTTGTGAGATTCAACATTTCTCTTCCTACTGACCACAAAGATAGTTGTGCTCCCAATCTTGTGTTCACTCAAAAATAAATTAATCATAAGAAATTACAAGACAGTTATTGTATTAAGTCTTCCTCTTTATAAGAAAGGAAAAACATAAGCATACCAGGGCTGAAATAACCACACAGGCAATCATGTGCAATTTTCCTCAGCCAGAAGTATCTATGCAATTGATAGTTCATATGAGAAGTCTTCAAAATTCTTATTCTACTTCCTTGTTAATCACTTTCCTGTAAACTTTTTATCCTTCTTGGTCTGTTTAAAACTGTCCCCTTCAAACGTAATTCAAAAAAATGCTACAGAAACTTCGGGAATGAGGAACACTGAGTCAAAGCAGACCTTGCCATCATTACCTCTGTAATACAACCATGTCTCCTCTTATACCTCACATAGTCCAAACATAAAGAAACCATTCTTAATACATATTTGAGAGGAAATATCTTCTTAGGAAGGAAGTCAGATGGCCAGGTGGGTGAAGGGACTCTTCACACTTCTTTTCATGTCCTACTCTAGCACCAGCACCCCCCTCTTTGCCCTGCATCAGCTTTGGCAGAGCACAGTTATCTTCCCTCACAGAAGAGACAGGGCTTACAGAAAATCCATAAAAACACAGCTATTAAAAAGTACACATTACTACTAAAGGCATTAGGGTGAATATAAAATAAAAACAGTGTATGCATAATTAAAAGACTGCCCCTCATTCATGAGGTTTGAAAGCAAGATAAAGCACCTTCCTCAAGGCTAGGAAACATGTTTTATGGGAGGTAATTGTGGAGAGAAGCACCACGTGCTCCTCACTGAAAGCTGGTAGTGTTAACTGGGGCTAGGTCCAGAGCTGTGACAACTCTCCACAGCCAAAGCAAACACCTGCAGGCTGAGATTTCTGGTGTGGCCTGCACACAGGTTGTGCTTATGGACTCTGCTGGCCTATTTCCCCTCAAAGGCAATCCCACTTCAAGCTCTTTGTGTATTTGAAAAACTACAGGCTTATATACATCACACATTGCTTTCACCACCCAATTTCCAACCAAACTTGAAAATAAAAATAAATTTTCACGTAGCACCACATATGACTGGTACACTGGTATTTAAAACTGGAGCCTCTTGTGTTTTTAAGCAGTTTTAAAAGCAGCAAACTTGCACAGGAAACTCTTTAAATATAGTATAGGTGTCACTGAAGAACCCTTTATGTTTATCCTTGTGCTTCAAATTCACACCAAGCAGTGTTTCATTTTTGTTTTGGTCCAATTCAGCAAGACTCTGGTGTTACTCAATCTAGTGTAAATTCTAGAGCTGGTCAGAGTGTTCTGCCAGCTGGGGAAAGCAAAACCAAACCCCTTTACTTTCAGTTAAAACCAGAAAGCCTGAGAAAAATTTATTTGGGAGGGAAAAAAAAAAAACCCCACTTTTTTTAAAATCTTACACAGCTTGACATTTCAGCAAGGCCATGTTCTGCCCCGCATCAGGGTGTGAGGCTGTCGCATTTCCCCATGTGGAGACAAGCCCAGCTGGTTCCCAGCCATCACAACGGAAGTATGAGGTATGCAATGACTGCCTCTGGCAACTCCAAAGGAGAGACCTTCACATTTTAAAAGCCATCAGGCTGCATTCACTAGGACTAGACAGGCAGGGAAGCCTGCAGAGGAGTTCAGCTGGAGATTTGCTCTTCCTCCCTCAAACTGGTGTGAACTTACTCCAAGGGGGGCCTCACCCTCCGAGCAGGGAATGTCTGCCCGGCCCCTGGAGCTCTCCGGGATGATGGTGGGAGGCTCTGGAACGCAGGCAGACACAGCAGGCATGGCCCTGCTGCTCAAGCACAGCACTCCAACCTCTCCACCACCAGCCTCCATTTAAAGCTTAACACTCACTTTTAAGCACCTTTTTCTCCCCTAGCACACATAATTTTGAAAAGCACAAAGCCATTTGCAAAGGCGTGTGGTTTCTTTTTTTCATATTTCTCTTTTCAGTGTTGCAGCTCAGCAGGAGGGTGGGCAGCAGGATTGCCCGCAGGTGGGAGGGGAGGAGGAGCAGCAGCAAACACTTTGCCTTTTGCACTCCCTGATTTTGCCTACCCCACAGGGGCACGTCAGTGACATATATGCAGCTGGACAGGTTTCTCCAGGGGCTCGGTGCTGCCCGCAGCGTTCAGCAGCCCGTGAGAGGAAATCAATGAGAGCTCTCCCTGCGCTCCCCGGCCCCGCCGCATTTCCCTCCGTGGCCTCTGTACTTATGCAAAGAGTGCAGTCCTTTGTGCCATCACCCCCCGTGAAAGCCATTACAGCAGCTGAACAGTGGAAGGTGACATCGATAAGTAAAGCTACAGAAATAGCTTCCACAGCTCGCTGAAAGAAATACAGGCAAGCAAAATATTACAGCTAAGCCCCATTTCATCACTGTTGATTCAGATGGGTGCCTGGGCTCTTCTGGCGTTAAACACTGGATGCAGTGATACATTTTCATGTTGCTAAATTATCAGATATGCTTGCCTGAAACACATAATATCCTTTCTAGTGGCAGAAACCCAGCAGTCATCAGACAGGTCTCCCTGTCACACTGTAGCCTTTAGATAGTGGACTCTGAAATGCCAAAACCCATCCCTCTTATTCTTTCCATAGCTATTTCCTGTAGAGTGGCTTTATCTGCTGGGACAGCATGGTATTTTTTCCTGAAGAAGCTAATATTGTTTACTTTGTCTCCTTTTGACAGCAGTTTCTTTCCATTATGCATTTTCTATTGATATTACTCTCTTATTATAGACATCATATGGCAAATAATAGCATTTTTCTTAGCAATTTTTTTTGTAAATGTCTATGTAATGTAGGTTTCCCAAATTCGTTTAACCCTTTTCTACTATTCAGTAAGTACTATTCTACTATTCTGGCACTGGTACCTCTACATATTCCTTGTAACATAGCTGGTGAAAAATGGCACAATACCAGCTAAAACTTGTTTAAATATATACTCCTGATAAATTTTTCTTTGCCTGTTTGTAATTAGAAAGCAAGAAGAGTCAGGAGCCCCCATGGCTGGGATGATCTGATGAGACTAGAGCCAGCTGGTCACCTGGCTACGGGCAGCCACAGATGCAGGGACAGGACAAGCAGCAGGAATATCCCAGGCTCTTTTTTATGTAGGACATTCCAGTAAGACCCTTCTCTCCAATAAGTTTCCTTCTTGAAGTGCTAAACTAATTGACAGGAATAGAACAGAACATAAGGAAGAGAGAGCCTAGGGTCCAGCCCCATTGCAGCCTGGAAAGCAGTGGATGAAGCCCAGGAAAAATCCTCCCCCTTGGGTCAGCAGCCCTGGAAACCCAGTGGGGGAGCCAGGATGCTCACAAAGGCTGAGGTTTGGCAAGGCAGGCTGGGCATGCCCCCACATCAGTGGATTGATTCTATAGTCTCCAAAGAGAGGATGCACGCACATGCAGAGGGAAGAAAAACCACGCCCCAGCGGCAGCCAGGCCCTGGCCAGTCCTGTATTTTATCTGCTGGACTTTAGTCCAACCTAACCATGTTATTGTAGGCTTGCACATTTAAAGGCAGTCATCTGCTAATATGTAACAATTACAGTTCAACTATTTGTGAAGTCTGATGATAAAAAGAAAAAGTAAAATATAAGCTTCTATTAGTGTTCAAAAAAAAAAAAAAAACCAAAACAAAACAAAAGTCCAGCAAAAAGAGTAACCCAGCAATATCTAATGACCCAAGAGGATGAGGATAAAGAAGTTATCAGTTGGGAGATAAAAGCATTAAGCAGTGAAAACAAATCATAAACTTACTTCATTATTGTGGACAAACAGACAAAAGCCAGATGTTGGTGCAATAAACACCTCAATCTCTGGAATTAGGAGCAGAAACTTTCAGTTTTAAATCAAAATGCTAATGTTTCACTTCACCATGCAGCTGTTTAACCTTCCAGGCTTCACCCTACTTTCATTTTGTCTTTGAAAGGACAGACATGCTAAAGCAGAAAGCTTTTCTGCATGGACAACTTCAAAACATACTTGTTCAATGGTCCCGTTATGCAAAACTTCGGAAAACTCCTTTCCTTGCCAGCAGATGCTGGTAGCAGCCAAAGGGATTTAACCTCTCCACTGCCACACATGATCAGACCATTCCCAGGTACATCACGGGAGTTCTCCCAGACACCCTGCACCAGTCCTCACTCACAACACTTCCCATGACAGTGCAGCAACGAAATCCAATGCATTTTGACTTACCCTGGGGTTATTCCAGAAAAACAAAATTTAAAATGTGTCTCAAACTCTTTATAGATCTGGTATCAAAGTCATTCACAGCCCATTATGAAAACACATATTTTAAGACCTGAATCAAGCTATTTTATGCATGTCCAAAGACTTCATTCCCACCTCAAAGAGCTTTTCATTTTCCTGGTAGCCATTCAGGCTCCTGCAAGCAGCAGCTGCTGCCTCAAAGCCCTGTGCTGGGCACTTTACAGGGAACACTGGGAGTTTCAGGGCTGAGGGCTCAGTACAGGGGCAGCAGCCACCCCAGCCCCACAGCCACAGTCCTGGCAGAGGAAACCAGCAGGTACTTCAGAAATACAAATAATCATTTTGATTCAACCCAAACGCTGCTTTGCAACATCACTGCCTTGAATAACAGGTCCTAGTGTGCCACTTTGTTTTTCTCTCTTACATTATTTATCCTGTAAAGAGTTCTGCTGTGGGAGATGCAGAAAGCTGCAGTCAAACACAAAGCACAATCAAATAACTCCATTGCTCAGGAGAGAGGCGTCAGAGATACAATTCTAACAAGACCTGGTCATTTTTTAAATTCTGGGCTTTTTTCAGTCAAGATAATCTGGTACAATATTTAAGTAGAAAATTAAAATAAATAAATTTGGATTAAGATGAGAGGGTTCTTGTTTTCTTTACACACATTTCATTTAATGGTTTCAGAATTTGCAATCAGAGAGTAAAGTTGGGTTTTATACAGTTATGGCCCCAAACTATGATGCATTGTCTGGACAGCAGAAAGGTTTGAAGACAATTCTGTTGCCTATAATATTTTATTTAATGCAGTACAGCAGCAGGGACCAAACAGAAGACATCTGCCCACTGGTAGTAAAGTAGTAAATAGCTGAACTTTAATATTGGTATGTCTGGATGATCCTCTCGTTGCAAGCTCTTGGTGCAATCCACTGTGGGCAATTACAACTTTGGTATCTGGAAGAATGAGAAATATCTGTGTTGGAAATGAAAAGCAGCCAACAGGGAAGAAGAAAAAGATGTAGTGCTTACAAAACTATTAGACAAAAAAAATGGGAAAATCTTTTGGAGCCAACAGTCACAGCAACCCCTTTCAAGTGTTCCTTTCAGTCCTTTACAATATCAAAAATTAGGTGACACGGTACCACAGAAACTAAAATCCCACCAGAATAAATACCTTGAGAAAGAAGCAAGTAGTTATATTAAATATGAGTGAACCAAGCAAATTCTTTTATGGAACTCAGGAAGGTAGAGGTTGCCTGTAAACATGAAAGCAACACATATCAGCAGTAAGCAATACCATGTTATCTATCATTTTATGTTTATGTGGACCATAAATAGTTTAAAGAATGAGTATAAATGCCTGGTGAGATGTCCATGAAAAGGGAAAAAAGGCAGAGCTCTATTTATGGAAGGAGCTGGGGGAGGTGCTCTGGGCAGTTTAGAAATGAAGATGTGGAGTTTTTTAATTTGGTCCTGACACTGGATTCATGTCACTTAATTTTAGCCATATATATGCTTGACATTTGTTCTGCAGTAATGATTGATGCTTCCTCTAGAATCAGCAATAAGAGACAGGCACTTTCAGCTGGTGATTCACTGGATCCTAAAATAGGTTTAAAAAACAGGAATCTCCAGGGATGATTCCATCCACATCCACTGAATTTAGGACTAGGACTGAATTTAGCAGCTGAAGTTAAATGAAATAAATTCTATTTGAAATTACCAGTTGCAGCCCAGGAATCTGCCAATCACAGAAGTAAAGGTGAGGAAAGGAGTTAAAGTGAAAAAGTCACATTTTTGGGCATGCTTCATCTTCTAATAATTAGGATTTTTGGATTCATGCAACTAGACTCCATGCAGAAAAACCATCTGATTTAATTCTGTAAAACTATCTATATGTATAGTTTTCTTCCTCAAAATGTAAGCAGTTCCTAAAGGCATCATATTATGCACCACTCTATCTTCCCAAACTTGGCTTTATCTGGCAAGCGTGTATGGTGCTCCTGTACTGGCAGTAGATCCCCACTTCCTTGGGAAACCTTGAAAAACCCCCTCACATGCACTCACTCTTCCTAATGGAACTCAATGCATAAATATAAAGATGTCTGCTTCAATCCATTAGTGCAACTTCTGACAAATTACAGTGGAAGAATTAACAGATCTAAATAAATCACAAAAATATTAAAATGTATTACTGAAAGAATACTATATTCAAATACTGATACTTCAACTTTTTAATCGCACTATTTATGGAAAAGGTCATGGGAAAGACAAAAAAATAAGTATCCTAATCAGATCACTCATAGTGCAGCATCTACTTTAAATTTCTAGAACTACAGAATTATCAAGAAAGCCATAAAGCTTTTAAGAATGCATAACATACTTTTTCAAAACTAAAATGAAAATATTGAAGTATATAACAGTCTGTAATTTCAGGAAGCTGCTTCTCTCTGCAAAAGTCATGCATATGTGCAAAGCAACACAAAACTCTTCATTTTTCTTTCTTTATGCAACTTTAGATCAGACAAAATTGTTTTCTTGCTTTGTGCAATTTTTTTTAAAAAAACAACAGCTTTACATATAACAGTTTCTTTTCTGATATGTAAAAGGGCTGAAGGATTAACAGGTTAAGAAAAATCAAAGGAAGTATTAAGACAGAAGAGAAGAAATAATCAACAATAATATTGTGAAGTGAGAGATCGTTCCATGCAATACTAGCAATGGTATACATCCACCACCAATAGAAGAACTCCTGGGACCTAATAACACTGCACTAATGGAAAATTAACGGGCCTTGCACAAACCTCTCATCTGCAAGGATCTTCATTCCACAAACAAGACACATCATGCAAACTCAAGGCTCTCATTGTATAATCTGTAGCAGAGAAGACCTTTATGGATTTTTTTTTAAATCTATATAAAATGTTTTACAGAATATACTGTAGGCATATTTCTTCAAAATAACACAACCAATGCTGAAAATTCATCATCTTCAAAAAGAACGCCAGGTACACACAAGAAAAGAAAAACAATTTCCAATAAAAATATTACAGGCCATAAAATATGTATATAAACTGGAAACCAGTTACACCCTTCTGAGGAAACACTGAATTCTGCAGCAGGGCAGTGCCCATTCCTCTGAGCCCCCCAGGAGCACCCCCAGCCAGAGCAGCCTGGCTTGAGGACTGAGTTAAACGTGCCCAGCAGCATTCTTCGAATGCAATGAGTTGTGGCCAGTTGGCTTGAAGGCATGTCTAGAATCCAGCAATTCTGCTGGAACCAGAAAATGCCCTCTTCTGAGTGGTACATTGTGATCTCAATTGATCCAAAGAGAAGCAGGGCTGATGGAGTATAAAAAAAACCCTTTCCCAGCAGTTATTATCTTGCAATACCATGTATTTTTTTCCACACTTTGGAAAGTACTCCCTATGTAGGGAAGCAGTATGGCAGCTGCTATTAAAATTTGACCCCTGTGATATTAAGATAATAGTTTTTGACATAGCCATACTAAATGTCATTCCTCATTCTTCCATGTCACTACCAGTAAATCAATACCAGAAACTAATTCATTGCTGGCAGAAAAGTCCTCCTGTTATTTGACTGACATAAATTAACAAGCTAAATAACACAAAATTATCTAAAGTCAGCTGCTATTTGCATTAGTCCTACAGAGGTCACAAAGCAGACGGAATGCATACCTGGCAAAGTCCCACACCAATGGCAAAGTTTAGTTTACATGTAAAATATAAAGCAGGCTATTTTTATTACCAGGAGTTTTACATTCCTCCTCTGCTTCAGCAGGCTGGTCCTGCTCTGGCCTCACCAGGGCTATACTGACATTGCTGCAGTCAACAGCAGCATGTGTGAGGGGAAAAAACCCATACAATGGACAGCCAAGGGTTAAAGCTTGGAGNGAAAACAAACAAACCAACCAGAAAACCCCCATAATGTTGCAAAGGATTGGCAGCATTCAGCTGAATTAGAGCTGCAGCTCCCATTTGCAGCTTGGCTGTCCATAAATAGCAGAGCAGCCACGCCAGGCAGCCACTGGAGGCTTTCTCACAGTCACTATACACTGCCCAAGATGCAAAAAATCAAACCCTTTTCCCACAGCTTTGCTGGCCACCACGGACTTTCCAGCCAATTGTCAACTACAATCCTTCCCAGTGGGATAATAAACACTACAAGCTCCCCCCATGCCCCTTGCCAGAGCTCTAAGTGTCCATTTTGATATAAACTAGAAGAGCTGTTTTGCATCAGGTGACTGCCTGATTTGTTTGGAGGAGTGTGTGACAGTCTCGAGGCTACCAAAGGAGCCTTCACGCCCACTGCCTGTCCCGAATTAAGGCGAAATAAGTGCTCTTGTCAAGTACACCCCAGCCACACAAAGAACTCCTGTATGACGTAGAAGACAGCATGCACAGATGAAAGGGAAATTTAAAAGGCAGCACAGTCCTGGTTTTCTTACTAGCACCATCAAAAAGGAAGAAAGGGTGTCAAAGAGCAGTGGCATTTAGAGGCAGAGATCCTCAAAACAATACTTTTCTAATGAAAGACCTGCAGGTCCAAAAACTTCTTGGTTCCCTGCAAATACTCCAGTTTAGTACATGCCATTACATTACCCCAAAAAAACATCTCCCAACCTTTCTTTTTTTCCCTATGTAAGTTAGAAATAGCTAACCAAAAATTCAAAACTTTCCTTTCAAAAAAAAAAATCAAAACAACACTAAACTCCAAATTAAAGGATTCTGGAATACCAATGCATTTGAAAACAGAAATGTTTTAACCAAAAATGGAATTCATGCTTCAAAGTTAGCATGGAAGCATTCCTACAGAAAATAAAAGAAGCTACCACCTTGATTTAGCAAGCACTTGCTTCTACATTATCAAATTACAATTTTTGCCTACACACAAATTCTTCTGCATCATGAAGAACAACTTATTACCTACATCAGCTGAACAAACCTGGATGTCCTTGGTGATAGCCTTAGTTAAAATATATATTATATCTTGGTTAGGTATTTTTGCAAAACACCCCAGAAGTCAATATAGAGAAGAGATCTGTATACTTTCACAGACTAATACATTTTCTATAGCTGTTCACTGACACTTTATTTCCATGTGTTTGCTGTTGCCCTTGCAAGAGCTCACCCTGAGGAGCACCAGCATTTGCTCCCTCCTGAGTAAACAGTTTCTCAGCTTCCTTCAAAAGTTATAGGTTGCATGCCTAGGCTTCGTTTTTACTTAAGTCAGCTTTCAGCTGTTCCCTTAAAAGAGAACTGGGAAGTTAAAGGGGTTTTTCTCCCCTTGAGGCCCAGGTAAATCTATACATACAAATCTAGAGACTTCTCACAAGGATCACATCTGCAGCAGAAGGGGTGAAAGATCTGACACGCTGCACACAGGCCTACAGAAATTATGCAGTCCTTCAGCAGCTTTATGTGAGCTGGAGAAAAAGTAGAAAAGAGGGAAAAAAACCCAAATACAATCATGATTCTGTGCCAGGAAAGGCAGAAGCAGGAGAGAGCGGGCCCTGAAATGACATCCAGCACCATGCAGTGATAGAATGGAAGCTGAGGGAGAAGAGGCTGCCACCTGGGGTGAACATGAAGAAAGATTTAAAAAATCATTCCATCTTATATGTTCAAATGGGAAAGCATCATGCCTAGTGCTGGTCCTATGGGCCATCACCTCCAAAACCCTCCCCAGACAACTCTCTATCCATAGCAACATCTTTTCTGTGGTGCAAATTAAAAACTGAGCCTGAAGCACTGCTGCCTGCAAGCTCTAAATACAGGGAACACGGCTATATTGGCTGTGTCTTTCTTACCAGCAAAAAACATCCTACAGATATTCAATGGGGTAACCACGTGTAAAGCAAACCTTAAAAAGGATCTAGTTAATTTTAGCTCAGGAGAGTCAACTTCCACCCCAAGTAATCATGTAGTGCTCCACAGCCCTTTCCTAAATGGTTTTCACATTTTTTTTCCAGTTCTCTCTGCATGAAAGTAGCCTTAATCCCCCAGGCTTCCTGAATGCCCCATTAAATACAAGTAATTCTACAAGCTTTACACATCACATAGCTTAAAATGTCGTTCAACTCAAGAGAGTTTACTGCAGGGTGCTCAGACCTGAGTTTTCAGAGGCAATGCTGAGTAGGGAGTGCTAAGCAGTGCTGCGTATTAATAAATTTGTTCAGCAAGTACTAAGTTTAAAATCCAAGTAGAAGACACATCATTCATTACTCTAAATGAAATCACTGACAGAACTTAAAAATATATGCAAGATTTCTCCAACAGAAAGCAGAATATAGACCGTTATTTGCCCTTCATGCTAAATTAATAATCTACACAATTAAATGCTTGCAATTAACAGCCATTTATTATTTTTGCAGCATATTTCCATAATTGCTAATGTAGTATAAAAATCATGAAAACTGTCTGGGGGTTCATTTGAGAGATTTATTAAAAATTTACATTGCCTTACAACAAGTACCACCAAAGTGGAACAATGTCTACAGGAAAAAAAAAACTACAGACATTTAATTACTGAGCAAGGTTTTAATCAAACCTTTCTATTTTCCTTCATAGTAACTAACAAAAGAGATGTTTCGGCACTGGGCCAGAAAGTAACTGTAAATTTGCATGTTCTTTGCTTCCAAAGAAAAGAGGTTAAAAATTCTTCTTTAGCTCAATGTAGTAATTATTTAAAATCTCTGACATGAACTGGTGAAAAGTTAAATGTATTTAAAATTTAAATATGAAATTGAAAAAATGGGATAACAATGAAAAAGGACCACTTCTCCAAAGGCTCTTCATGGATTAGTATTTTTCATAACATCAGGTAAAAAGATTCCTAAAATATAGCATGGTTTTCAAACCCTCCTAGCTCACCTCTCTGGTCCTGCAGCCAGCCCAGCCCAGCCCAGCCCAGTGCAGAAGGACTTGGCACAAATTCTGCACACCGTGGACTTCCAGTCAAGGAGTTTCCAAGTGAAATGCAAAAACTTCTGCATTTCTGCAGTTGTGGTGTATTTTAACTCTTTGGCATGTTTGGAGAAACCTCTTCCATAACAGGAATGGACTAAACACTCTGCCTAATTATCAGTACACTGAAATATATGACCATGTCAGTGATGCACTGACATTTAGCCACAGGTACAGATTAAGCCACAGCTGGCCTGCAATGTTGTACTCTTCCATCTGCAGCCTCTGCTTTAAAAATGTATGAACTAAGCCAACTGCAAAGCTCTGTTCAGACTTCCCCCATTCCACAAACACAGACACCGGTCCTAACTGGTATAGAGTATAGAAATAAAGTTCAAAAACCTCCTAGAGAGAGAAACCTGCCTAAAGAATTTGCAATGTTTTGCATGCTTTTTAAAGTATACAGATTTTGTCAAAATACCATTTTATTTTTCCACTTTGCATCATGGAGATAACATTAATCTTAGAGGTTTTTATTAATTTTTTTTGAGAAAAAAAGTTAAATATTTTTCTAAACAGGGCAACAAGGTAGAAAAATTTAAGAAAAATTAAGGTTAGCATCATCATAACTTGAGTTTGCAGAATTTTTTACAGTCACTGTGTACCCATTGATCAGAAAGATGTTAAATAATTAAGATAAAAATTACATTGCTACAAATGCAATGCATATCAAGAACACAACACTTGGCCAATGACTTTGAAAACAAAGCTCTAAGTTGTAACCTGAGTTCTCAAAGAAAAGAAAGTCAGCCAAAGTCACATTACAGCAATTACTTTCAATACACTCCCATCTCCCAGAAACCTCTAGCAGTTACACCTTGTGCATTCAAGTGAGTTATCTCCACTCTCACAACTAATTTACAGAAGTGACTGAGGCTCTCTTGGGTGGGAAGAGACTCATTCTCATAGATAATTTTGTTCCACTGCTGCACCTTAACAGGTTTTGTACATTTAAATGTAGTAAAAAACTCTGCTCTTTAGGAAAGACAGCCTACGTGAGTCATTTTCTCAGCTGGACGTGTACAGCAAATTAAGCAAGCAGAGCGTTGTGGTGAGCAGCCTCTGTGGGCAGCGCACGTCCCTCCACCCCAGGAGACACCTGCTTTCCTTCAGAGCAGCTTTCCACTCCCAGTCTTAACTCTCCTCCTCATTTCTCTACAAAAGTACCAACATTTGGTTGCTCCCCTGACCTACTTACTCAATAGTGCATCTTTTCCTTCTGGAAGCAACTTAACACTACTGATAAGAAGCTAAAAGCAAGACAAAGCTCTATACAGAGTGCAGCTGAAAAAAGATACTTGGAATTAAAAACAAGATAGATTTTCAAAGTTTTCTCATGCATCTGCAAAATGGGGTGTGCTTACATTCCACGAACAGGAAACTGGTTGCAATTTAAAATAACAATACTAGAAAAATAGTAAGAGCTGAAGAAGCAGAAGACCAAGTGAAAAGAGTTAAATCTGCAGTGCTTTAGAAAAGCATACATGAACAGCAAGAGAGCCACCCTGACAGAGGCCATAATGCTCCAGGACAGTATTCCTGCTCCACCACCGGCACCAGCAGAGGAAGATGCTTAAGCTCATGCTTAAGCCCTCAGCTGACCCTGGTAGCTGCAGTTATCAGTTTGACAGCCTGCCATTCCAATTCAGCCAAGCACAAGCACAATATTCACATGCTTAAAATTAGTCGTGCTCAAGTGCTTCAAGGTATTGGTTCCATCTCCCATCTCATTGTTTAATTAAGCCATCACGTTACTCAGGTCATTGGTATTTTTGAGAATCAAAGAAGGTTCAAATGACTGTCATAACTTGCTCCTCTCTTCCTAAAAATATAGCAGGAAGATGCTTTAAAAATGACAAAATGTTATGAACTATTCTGATGCATTTACCAGTTCTCACTATTTCAGCTAATCGCTGTCAACTGCATCTGAGTATATCTGCCAGCCAAAATGATAGCAGATATCAAGGCCCCACAGAAAATGTTCCTGCACTGCACGCTGCTATGGATGGTATGTATGTGTGGCACTGTGACACCTCACGTGGTTAGATAGGATAAGTCAGTATATTTAAAGGTGTTAGAAGCTAATACATGTGCCAAACATCACGTGGTTGTCTTTTTCTTTGGCTGGCTTAGCTGTGGTGAAGCCATCTTGCCTAAGAAACAGCTCGGTTTGAAGTTCTGCTTTTCACCTTGGCACAGCCCAAACTCCTGTAGTTCCTGTTCATTCCTGTGCAAATTTATTCCTGCAAGTTCAAAAGACACAGATGTCTGTTGGTGGGGGAGATAAGTATAGCCTAAATCAGAGCTCCTGATTGCTGCTCTAGCACTGGATCAGGGATGAAATGCCATCAATCACAAAACCTGCATGCTTCCAGCTTAACCTCCTGTAGGATCCAGTCCTTTCCTTCCTGAGCAGGCAACAAATCAAAAATCACTGGGTCTTCACTTCCCTGATTAAAACATATTTCATCAAAACTAAACACCAGGATTTAAAGGTGATATCAACAGTTCATTGCAATTGGAATGGGGGTGAAATTGGATCAGAGCACACTGGGGAGCTGGTTGTATAATGGCTGTGTGCTATCTGGTTGTGCATACCTATATTCAGATCATTTTGTGCTTTCTAAATCTTATAAAAGTTTTGTATGTTGTTTTGATTTTTTTGATTTTTTTGAAAGTTTTTGATTTTTTTCTAACTTGGAGTATATAAATGAAAGTTTATATCAGGATTTAGCAATTTAAGAGAAAATAGCATAGCCAGGTGTGTACACACTTTATAAGAAACTGGTTTTGGTTTTGCTACTACATATTTTAATTTTATAAATTTTACTGATTTTTTTTCAATGAAAGATCCTACTGAAGCAAAAAATTCTACTTAGAATTGTTTATTAAAATTTTATTTTGCTGTCATACTTTCACACACTACATCACTAAAATATAATCACACCTTCTCCCAGTACTACTTAAGTTTCTAAAGCAATCCTTCAGAATGTGGAAATTTCTTTGATTGCTTTTTCCCCAGAATAAATATTAAAGCTTCTTAAGAGCTTAGAATTGCAAAACACTTGGTGCACTTCTACCAAGATCTTTTGAAGATGAAGGTGGGCCAGCTGAATCTGCTGCCCTGAGCTGGCCAAATGTCAGGCAACTCTGCCTGAGTGCAGGGTAGCCACATCACTGCTGTGTGTCACAGAACACCTGCAGCTGCCTGGCAGGCAGAGTGTACAGCCAGCAGAGCCCAAACACACTCCCTAAAGCAGTTCTCCTCTAAAATCTATTACTAATAGTTAGTGCCCTGAAAAGGCATTCCTTGGCTTACACTTCCCACACAGAAATGAAAACCAAATTTCTTCTCTTCCACTGCTGAGCAAAGTTGGGCACACAAAGGAAAAAAAAAAAACAAACCACACCACCCAACAATGAAGCCACATGGGGAGTAGAAAAACTGACCATAATAAACATATCTTCTTCAGGATGATCTAGGAGATCAATGGGACATAAATTATTTGTGAGCCAAGCTATTTCTGTAAACTCTACTGAATGTTACATCAAAGGCAAAGCAAAAAGCCCATAACAGGCAGTTCAAAATAATTTCCCCTAACCTCCTTCAGTCACTGAATTCTCAGGTGTTTCTTCTAATGGAAATAAAAATATTTCTATTTGCGTCATTTGCAAACTGATTTAAACTCATCACTCCTTACGCATTCAAGGTGACTCCAAAGTGTCATGATATTTTCTGTGTATGCTGCAACATGCAGGCACAGTGTGGGGCATTAAAACTGTTATGTATGCTTTCCTTTATTACATCTTTACTTCATTTTGCTTTAAAAGTACTTTCTATATTACAGGATGCTGTTCACAGACATAACCAGAGCTACATAATTTTGCAACACAAAGTCCAAGGAGCAGCTTCCAAAATGCGAAATGAAGGGTCAGCCACCAGGCTGAAGTTTACAAAACTATACTAATTTTATGGAAAACAATGAAAATGGATGGCAAAAATGCTTTTCTGTTTACAACAGATTTGACATGACAGAAATAAACATTCCTGACCCTTCCTCACTCAAGTTCTTTGCCTGCCCAGAATCTCAGTGTTAAGAGGCATTTCCAAAGATTACTGGAAAACTCAGTTCATACAAACCATGTGGCTCTCCCTTCATGGGGCCCACGACACCTAGGCCAGGGTTCACAACTTTAAATAAGAATGTGCCCAGGATCTCTGTTTTGGCAGGGGAAATGATATATCAAGTATTAGGTGTTTTCCCTACAACCTTTCTTTTTTCTTAAAACAACTTTAAAAATAACTGGACACCAATAATTTGAATGAAAAGCAAGCCAGTTACCTTGGACAAAGTATCACAGGCACACAAATTTATACAGTAAAATATGTTCTTTTTTTGTATAAGCAAAATGCTAAAAATAAGAATTTTGCTGTTTGTCTACTTCATACACAGTAACATTGCCTTAAGATAATCTATTTTTCTTATTTTTAATGATCAATTAGAACTCAGATAAAGTTATGTTCAATTTCTTCACTTGTGGTTGAAATGGAGAGCACATTTGTTTTTAACTAGATTATTTGCCTTTGTGAAAACTTGTTAAAACAACTCTGAATCCTTCCTACTTCTGAATGCCTCAAGGCCTTCTGCAATTAGAGTGCTGCTGGAGTGCCAAGGGGCAAAAGGAAAATTGCTGGTTTGGAGCACCTTGGACAGCCAAGGTCACTTTTGGCGGCAGCGTACAGAAAATCCATCGTACCATCTACGCTTCAAGGAAATAATACTTTCCTAAATGGCTGAAAACATGCAAACTTTGACCAGCTTAGAAAAGATACGGTTAATTAGTCCTGTTGTGCTACAAGTTGGTATTGCCAACTGCAGGTGAACCTGGATGTCCAGGTGAACTCTGTGTCCCAAAGACCTGTGGTACCTGTTACTGTTTCTCCAATAAACAATATATTACTATTCTGGCTGTTGCCATTTGGCAAAACTGTTTGAGTCCAAATTTCACAAATCCCTGTTGTTCTTAATTATTTGAGGCATATTCTGTACGCATACAAATTATCATGCCAAATAATGTAATTTATTATATCTAAATTAGATTCCTTCCATAGAAAAATCTTGGAAGTTGCTGCACAATTCAGTTCCCCAACATATATCAGTATGTATGTCATAAGTTATGACTAGCTGATTATAGTTATTTTCCTTTTAACTTGTCTGAAGTTTCACAGGAACAGAAAAGTTGGAGCTAAGCTTGGTCCCTTACTACTCAAGGGCTACCTCCAGCACTCACCAACCCAAAAGGCAGCCCCAGTGCTTATATTTAAATTTATATTTGTATGTTAATGTTTGCACTATATTTAGTACAAAATTAACACCAGCATTACACAATAAACACCATTTGTACATGTGGACATTCTTACTTGGGGGAAATTTGACTTTTCGTGATGTCTGCACCCATTTCAGTGTGCACGATCACCTAAGTATCGTTTTCAATTTCAATAAAAGCATGTATATGAGGATTAGACTGCTATGAACACTGCAGTGCAGAGCTAAATAACTCAGTCTGCCAAACTAGTGTTACTATGGAAACAAAACTAATGTACTGTGACCACAGCTCTGACTGCATTACTTAAGACCATCTGGTTAAAACAAATATTTTCGTGGCACAGTATTTGTTCTTAATAGTGTACTGATTTTTTTTTTTAATGCACAAATATATTACCCTTTTTTTGTATTACTATACTCTGTTCAGGTTTTCACAACACTGCACGTGATTGTAGTTATATTTAACATGCTTATGAATAAATCCACATCTCTAAGTCAAGCAAGATTGGATGCAGTCTGAAGTTCCCTGCTCTCTTGCACCATGTTTTAGAAGAGGTATTTTTTCATATTCCTGTATCACAGCACCACTGAAGAAACACTTCACACCATCTGTTCTCCCTGGGAATGCATTGGTGCCGAAAGGAAAGCTGAGCAGTGAGCTCCCATCCACCCCATCCAGCTCCTGACAGCACTGAGGGTGCAAAGCACCTTCCCAGGCCATTGGCAGATCCTCCTGTAGCTGCTTGCTAGAAAGAGGCAGAGCACTTCCAAAGTGCTTTATTTTACTTTGAAGCATTTTTCAGAGCAATAACTCATTGCCTGTCTACAGCCTGGGGAAATTTAATATTCTGAATTGAGATGTGTCACTGCAGATATTGTTCAGATAAGAAATCAAACACTTTCACAGCAAAACTCAGATCGACCATCAGCAATACCAACACAGAAAGATAAGGACCACTCTTCCTATCTGTTTCTAAAACCAGAAAGATTATTTTATTCCAGGGAAAAATTAAATTAACAAGCTAGTAAACAAGTTGATAAATTTTTCATTTCAGTGTTTCTACAGAACTGCAATATTTAGTTCCTACTTAACAGGGAATATATATATACACATATATATATATGGTGGGGGTTTTCAGGGGGTTTTTTGATGGTGGGTTGACCCTGGCTGGATGCCAGATGCCCACCAAAGGCTCTCTTACCACTCCTCTTCTCAGATAATACAAAGAAAAGCTCCTGAGTCAAGACAAGGACAGGGAGAGATCACTCACCAGTTACTACCAAAGGCAAAACAGACTTACTTGCCTTGGAGAAATTAGTTCAATTCATAACCAACCAAGCAAGAACAGAGTAATGAGAGATCAAACCAAACTTTAAAATACCTTCCCTATATCCCTTCCTTCTTCCTAAGCCTACCTTCACTCCTGAATTCTCCACATTCTCCCCTGCAATGGTGTGGAGGAACAGGAAATGGGGGTTGTGATCAGTGTGTTCACAAAAAATAAGTTAGCCCCACAATCCAAGTTTGTCTGGTTTCTTCAAGCTCCACAAACAAACCATGTATTGCAAGGACAGGCTTCCATGATGCATTCTTGAACAGCAATATAAATTTGAGGACATATGACGTGAGAAAAACAGAACATAGCTGGTTTTTCAATGATGAAGGGAACTGAATGTTGTCCATTGTGACAGCAAGGCTTTTCTGGCTGCCCCAGTCCCGGGCCACAGAGGTAGAGTCATTCTGTTGGCCTCAGCTTGAGCATTCCTTAAAGATATGACTTGGAGAAGCAGATTTATGGTGGCATGGATTATCCATGCTGCTGGAGGTGTGAAAAGTGCAGGGGTTAACACTGCTGAAGTGACCTGCAATCTTCTCCAGGCAGCCCTGTTGCACAAAGCCTGTGAGACCTGCAGTTGGGAGGGGAGGCTGGGAAAGGCAGCAAAGACACCCCTTCCCTTTGGCCAGCAGGAGCTGCTGCTCCATCAGTGCAGCTGGAGGCACTTTTGGCAAGAGCTGTGATAAATGCACAATGGCTTTCAGGAACTGTGGATACCATAAAGAAAACCTAGAGCAATCAATCTACTGCTCTATTTGCTTGCATATCCATCTGCACATTTCAAGGGGACACATCATCGTGGTATGGGGAACTTGTAAGGTCTCAAATTATATGAGGTGTTGTATTCTGATCCTGGAAATTATGGCAGAAAGTTAAGAATTCAGCTAGAGCCTCCACCTTTTTATGAAATATACATCTACAGAAAATATCCTAAATTATATGCTTCTGAATGCCACCACTGGAGACAGAAGGAAAGTAGCTCTCAGTACAGAGCTCCTTCAGATTCCCCAGGGCAATGCTTTTTGGAACAACTTATGCTCACTCTTGCCAATATTTCACTTTTTTTTTCTAATTGGGAAAATGATGAGAAGAAGGTATTTTTTTAAAGATCATGAACGCTAAGGAAGCACAATCTTGCTAGTTCATAATTACAGCCTTATATCAGATTGCCAACCACGTATCAGTCAAGCATTTCTTATCATTAAAAAATGGGTAATTGCAGCAGGAGATGATTGAAGGAAATCAGCCAATCTCTCTAACAAAAAAAATCCATGTCTCCATTTATCAGACAGGTATAGGAAAATGAGCATCAAACTCTGGCTAAAGGTTCCAAGAAAACATGCCAGGAGCTAAAAGCAATATAATTAAGAGGTGATTACAGAAGAGCTTTACCTACAGCAGGGTGTGCAAAGCACCACACCTCCCTGTGCCACACACAGATCACCCTTCTTCCAGGAGCTCCTAGTGGGGCTGCTGGGAAAGCATCCTCACAGGGAACACTTCCAAAGGGATCTGCTAGCAAGGTGGGAGCCACCAGCCTCCCTTACAGAGCCAGGAGCTACACAAACATCCAACCATGTTAGCAGAGAGCTGGCTCTGACCTCAGGGCTGCCCTCGCCTCTCCTCCTTCCACTGGTGAGATTCAAAGAAACATTAAAAGAAACTTGCTCCTCCAACTCTGACAATTGATGCTGGAGCTGCTGCCATCTGATGACTTGGTAAAGGAAATAGAAAAGAGGAGCTACTCTGACTCCAAGACGGTTATAAGCTGAATTATGTTTGGCTGACAGAACAAAAAAAGAAATATAAGTTCTGTGCTACAGGTGATTTGAGGGTAGATAACTGAGAGCAGGATAGGGCAAATCTCCAGCAGTTTTTATCATCTTTGCAATACCATATAAATAAGTAGAACACCTAAGTAAAGAAATCATGTTACACTTAACTATGTTTCCATTACTGACTTAGTTTATGCCAAGATGGTGACTTAATTACATGTCACATCCTAGTATGAGGTTCACAAAATTTAAACTAAGGTGTGTTACTTCAGGACACAGCATCCACATGTCCAGCATGGCAGAGAAAGAGGGAAAAATCAGGAGAGATCTGATCTCTGCATATTCCCCTCTCCTCTACAAAGGGCACAGCCACAATACAACAGGGTCAACCACCTTCAGACTAAATTTATGGATTACCTAATTAATTATCTTTTGACTTAAAAGAATATCTTACAGATTTCTCAAGTCCATTGGAAGTATATCTGTTTTTAGCATATCAGAACATGAATGTGACCATATTTCTAGTCCAGTTTGGCAAGCATCCCAGTACTGGTGTGATGACACAATCAGATCAGCTCTGACTCCTCCTGACTGATTCCTCCTGATGCTCTGATGCGACAAGCATCGATACGAGAAGGTCCCATACTTCATTCACTGTTTCAGGTGGATCGTGAGGATGTTGTGAGGATGATGAAGATAAGAAATTCTGTAGGCAGAGCACGAGGAAAGTGCAAGGCTCACCTGGCCTGCTCAGCTCTCCAGTCTCTGCCATGAAGGGTGTCCACACAGCAAGATTGACCCCAGCTCTGTCTACTCCCTGGCCCTCCAGCTGCCTCTCCAGCAGGGAGCTCCAGCTTCCCTGGAGACAACAGAGACAACCTGTCTCAGCCTTTGCCATCAACTACACTATCTCTGGCCCCTGGACTTTCCATCTGTCCTTCTCTGACTCTAAATCTCACTCCGAGTTCCTTGTTCTTAAGGGAAAGTATTTAAAAAACAAATCCTGATTGCAACTTATCTTCAGAGTCCATACCTTGAGTCACCCCATGCAGGTGTGAACATATGCTTATGTGGATGAACACATAACATGAATTTTGCATCACTGGCCTCTCTTTTCCTCTTCTCTGCTGCTTCCCATCACCTCACTTTAGACTGTGAACCCTTCAGTCTACATAGTATGTCTTGTCACATCTGAGAAAAACTTATTTCTATTCCACTTTCCATATTCATGTACCTTTCTGCTCATTGCATTCTCTTCATATACATGTCACCACAGTCTGATTAACTGCACTTCTGGCAAATTGTTTTTGCAAGGGAGAAGAAGAAGCAATACAGTGAAGGTAAAGGAGTATCTGCACTTAAGAAGTACCTTACAAGATTAACATTATTGGATTTGTACTAAAGGATTTCAGACACCATTATGTCACAGTTGCTTCCTTTGCAAAATAAAACACATTTTCACCCAATAGCCAGAGCCTTGGCCTCTGCCTGGACTCAAACTCAACTTGTTCTTCTCCATCTTAGATCAAAAACATGTCCAGAGCATCCCTCCAGTTTCCCTGGGGCATATACACAGCACTAAAGGTTTTTCATAGGATTACTGTGGTGGTCCTGGAGTATATAGGGAATAGATTCATATATGAGCTGAGGACTCAAGTTTACTTACATATAAACAGAATTCAGAATCCATAAGTAGCAACTCAATAAGGAGTAAAACTTCCTAACCACTAAAGACATGAGTTTTAGAGATTACATACTACATATATATGAATTGCTTGCTTCCCCATTTTCACTTTTTATGTATATACAAATATCTGCAGATGCCTGACTTCAAAAGTCAGATACAACCTCACATATCAGTAAACGGAAATTTTCCCTTTTTTCATAATAAAAGGGGAACATGTAATTTCTAGTAACTTATAATGTCTGTATGCAGATTTAATAAGTACAAAAATGCCTGCTTAAGCAAAAATTTGGGATACCCTAAACCAGAAGCCTACACTTGGACCACCCATTATTTAATAACATGCCTCTGGCAAGCTCTGTTGATTCTTGCTAAGAATACTGTCTTTAAAATAGAAAAGGATTAACAAAAAGTTAAATCTTCAGTGCTTGACACATGAAGATCACCAAGGAAACTGTACTTATTTAACTCAAAGAGAACAGTGCTTAGATTTAAGGATGAAGCATGCATGGGATTCTTCATGAGCTTTGTTTTGTTTACATTGAAATGGAGCATGTCTAAACCCAGATCTTCAACTTCTAAAATATGTTGCTAAATTTTTAACTTACTTGTGCCCCACAACACATATAGAGATGGCCCAAATGTGTAGGTACTAATGAAAATTATTTATGACAGCCCTCCCAAACACAGCGTCTTTCACCCAAAATCCTGCACTTGAGGTACCACTTGTGTACTCCTATGGGGAAACCCCACCTCAGCTACCTGGACAAGTGTTCCAGCTCCATCTGAGGGAAAAGCAGCCACAGCAGCCTAATTTACAGCCTGGCCTATATTTGTCTATAATTCTCTACATTCAAATATGTTGTCTTTAAAGAAATACACTTTTTTCCCTCATTCTTTCCTTTTCTTTCAAGTAAAACACTTTCTAAATGGAACGTGAAACTAAAAGTTCTTCATGCCAATTCAGCTTTGATTTTCCTGTAAATTATTTGCTATTGACAATCTAAATTTATGTTTTAAAGGAATTTCACTATTTCAGCATATGATGCTTAAGTTTACACGCTGCATTTTATANGAGGCATGCCCAGGGAGTTACTTCTTAAGGCATGAAACACAATTAGGGTAAATGCAGTCATGTCCAAGTGTCCAGAGGTATCTATTTCTTATTGTTAACATTCCACAGTTTCTTGCTCTATTATAAACTTTAGCTCTGCCACAGAGCTCCCAGCTACCATAGTAAGCAAAAACTATTTGATATCATTAAGTAGCATTTTCACTTTGCTAGAACTGACTGGAATGGCTGCAGGAAGCCCTGATCTGCAGCCCAACATGACTCCATCAGTTTTTATTATATCCTAAATTAGGCTTTGAGGAGACTATTAACAAGAAATGTAAATACCTGTCCTTCAACTGTCTCCATGGTTCACATACCATGCTGCAACCCTTTCATCCAGATATTAAGAGAATAATCTGTATTTAAAAACACACTCCCAGTTCCTAACATGAGGAGTACAACCTGATGGGAGAAGTAATGGAGAGAAAAATGAAAAGAAAGTGGAGAAGAAGCATCAAGGTGACTAGAAGAAATAAAATGCCGGATGTCTTCATGAATCACCTGAACAGTGGGACAGAGGATGCCCTCAGCAAGACTGTGGGTAGGACCAAGCAGCTGGTCAATATGCCAGAGGAATGGTCCGTCAGGAGCCTCCCAAAGCTCAGAATGAAAAGTATGAAGTCCAGCATCCTGTACAGAATAACCCTATAGAAATATCTGGAGTGGGCACTGACTGGCAAGGAAGCAGCCTTGCCAAAAAAACCCTGAGGTTCTGGTGAACCAAAGTGGGAAACACAAGTCAGCTGCATACCCCTGTGGCAGGGAGGGATGGCTGCACACAGCTGTATTACCGAGTGTAGACAGCAGGCTTATGGAAATTATTTCCATCTCTATGGCATTTTTAACAACATTTTTAGAATATTGTGCCAGTCTCAAACAAGGCCATAGGAGGAATGCCACAGAAGATTAAATGGAGTCTTCATGTTTTAATGTGAACAGCTTCACTGCATCAATTAATGACATTTCAGCCTACAGATCTCCATCAGGAAAGAAGGCACCTCTAGGAATGCTCAGAAAATAGTGAATTTGATACTGATTGCTCAAGATAGAATGAAGTAAAGTCTTTTACAGAAATTAGAAAATTCTCCTTTGACTCTTCAGTCTGTTTGCATTGAAAAGTAATCTATTCAAATGTTTGAGCAAAGCAGATCAGCTGATGGCCAAGGTTTATCTAACAATGGACCATAAGGTGTTACAGAACAATCATCTGATCAAAAAAATGAAATAACTGGTTATTTATGCTAATGACCATATAGCCAGTCTCTCTGAATCATAATGATTACTCATCCTGTGGAAGAGGTGTAATGAATTATTCCTGAGTTATTCTCAGGATTTCAACCATGTATGAAAACATGCAAAAAACAATTACAAGTGGCAGGCAGCAAAGGAAAACAATGGCAATAATTTGTTCATATACTATTTCTGAACACTAAATTGGCTTGAAATCTATTAATTAGATGTTCACAGTAATTCCTTCGTATAAACAGATTCATAACACTGCTGCCAATTCTTCCAGCCACAAACGGGTCATTCTCATAACAGCACAGCTTTATTTATCTTGGCCACCCCATCAGGAGCAGCACAGGCAGTAAGGCCAAAGCTGAATGAGGATTTACACACTTTTATTGAGAATTTTTTTTTCCAATTTGCCTAAATCATCAGTTACTTTATGTGCTGCAGTACTGCTACCATCAGCATTAATAAATAATCTTGGCTTCAGCCTCTAGGTTGTGAGATTGATATGTACCATGCTTATGTTCCTCTTTTCTTGTTTTTTAACTTCTAGTATATGCCAAATCCTGAATTTCAACATTTTCTCCACCCCTTGAGGATTATTTATTTATTTAAAAAGAGAGGGGAGATATGGAAGGGAGGTGATATTGTCACACCATCACTGGAGAACAGGAAGCAAATCAAAGAAGGAAAAGGCACAGGGCCCAGCCCCCACCTATTGAAGCTGCTGATCATCTGCTGCAAGGATTGCACTCCAGGCAAGAACAGGAAGGTTGCCAATATGACAGGTAAATAAAGAAATAGTCTCCATCAAGGAAGATCCTCCATCCCCTATGCAGTGTTCACATACCTGCTTGATTCTGTTGCCCACTGATCCACAGAAACTGTTCAATGGCAGTGAGCAACAGTACAAAATAGTCAAGATGAAGAAATAACTAATTTGCTTGTGGCTCATTGAGAATTTTGCCAAAACATCAGTCAATCCTGTTACAGTCACTGATGTGTAAAAAAATAAGTCTTCAGTAATGAAAAAAAAGCAAAACTGTCTTCCATAAACCCTACAAATGGCATATTCTAAAAATTACCTTTTCTGCACTAGTTAAAAGATGTGATTAAAGCTGTATTTCTGTGTAAGAGTGAATACCCATACATTAGTACAGGATTTGTTGCATTGAATTCCTGAATTCAGCCACACTTGAGGACATGGTGTGCTGTGGCAGAAACCAGAATGCAGGTGGAACAAGAAAACTGTCCTACCTCAGAGGGCAGAGCAAGTTCCCAGGCAGGTCATTCATAGTGCTGGTCTGTGTGACCTTGGCTTACCTTCCACAGCACGTGCCCAAAGCTTAGCTGTAATAACCAAAACTGATTAAATGAAGGCCATTCCTAGTGAATCCTGAAATTGATGACAAAGTTTGCCTTGAGAATGGATGGGATGAAATCTGATTCTTGCACCTGATTTTGAAAAGGCTGGTACTATCATCAAAGTTGGTTCAAAACTTTTCCTGCATGAACGTCCTATACAATCTTAAGCAATCTTATCACCTGCCTTATGAATTTTGCTTTCTGGCTGTGAAGAATAGCATTCTTCCATCACCTGTTACCTGAGCTTCATTACAACAGTAATTACATTATTATTTGCAAGAGTCTGACATGGGCCAAAAACTCAGTACATCTAAGGAGACAGCTGAGAAGTTTATAAAGGAAGACATCTTCTCTTCATGTGCCACAATTTTAACATGAAGAGATGCTGTGTGAGGCATGTGAGTCTGCTGTTTGTTTGCTGTTATTGAGAATAATAATTTTAAAAAAGAAAACCACAAAACAAATCAACAACAAAAACCCAAGTTGCACAAATTGGTGATTGATACCAGGAAAATGCATTGAAACAGCTCCTGGTAGACTCCAGGAGGCTCTGCCCATCTGGCCCTGGCTCCTCCAGTGCATTCGATACTGCCAGGAATCCAAATCTGTAATTACAGCTACCCAGTGCATGAAACACCCACGCTCCTTCGCCTTCTATTTTCTGTATTCACACAGGAAAGCTTCTCCTGCAGCTGGCTGCTCCTTCAGAGCCCACAAAGCCCGAGCCACACGCCGTGTACGTGAGGAGCACGCAGAGCCTCGGGGGCCCAGTGCCCAGATGCCCCACTTTGGCTCCATCCTCCTTGCCCAGTGCCTGGCTGCTCCTCACATCCCCCCACTGTCTCCCCACCCTCTACAAAAGCTACAGGGACAGCACAGAGCTGGCTCCTCACAGAGACCGAGCTCCTGCAAACCCAGTGCCAGGCGGGAAGGCAGCCTGTTATTTCCAGTGACCCAGTGACAAATCATTCGTTATTACGGGGCAGCCCAATGCCAAGAGTGCACTGCAGGCACAGGATCCTGTGCCAGATGAGAATACAGCAAGCAAAGAGCACGAAAAGCATCGTGACCAGAATCTGAGATGCAGAATCTGATGATGGACCGCAGCCCTTCCAATGAGATGAACTGCCAGCAGCATTAATGAAATGCAGGTACGTAACTTATGGCACGGAGCACTAGAAGTACTGACCTGAGAAAGGGAAACATTTCCACAGCCATAAACGGCTACAAATAAAGTTGGGATTTATAGCAAACAGTTCCTAGCACAGAAGCCTGGCTCCTTGATGGTATTTCCACGTGAACAGCAATAATTGGCATCACATATCACATATCAGCTGCAGACAGTGCAACAGCCTCTCTTCCTCTTCTGCAACTCCTAGGTCATGGGCTGGCTCCTTTGCTTTTCTGATGAAGCTTCCAAAATCTTGGGAGGAATCTCCTTCCCAAACACAACTTCATTTCTCAGATCTAACCTCACTGGAAGTCTGCTCTAACTACAGTCTGTAGAATACCTGTTAAACACCACATCTACAAGGTTGTTTTGTTCCTCTGTCTGAGTTTATCAGTGGAAATACTCATTTTATTTAGATGCATTCATCGCTGGAACCTATGCAACTACAGCAAGGGTCACAGAGGCACACTGGTATCTCGACATAAGCGTATGGAGGATCAATAAGTGTATCTGGAACTCCTCAACCCTATCTCCCTTTCCTTAAAAGGGGTATATGAGATGGAGAAGCCAGGAACACACGTGCTGCAAGTGATATTGCTAACAGGTCCTACGAAATGCTCCTGGCCTGGGAAGAACAGCAATGGGTTTCTGCAGTATCTCAGACACTGAAGTGCTTTCTGTTCGTCAGATTCTGTAAGAAAAAATATATTTTAAGGGGGAACTTATTTCAAAGCAATGCAGCAACTTATGAATTACGAAAAAGAAAATCCCAGCAAATGTAAATTTTCCACTTTTCTCAGTAGCAAACCTGGCTGCTGCAGTTCATTATTTCTGAAAAATCTACGATTAGTCTTTGCACTGCTGCACATGTCTGTGCTGGTATCAAGGCTCTATTCTATTTATTCACCTTCATATAAATGTGAAGAGACATCAAGTCATGTTAGGGAAGAAAACCCATAGAAGTTACAAGTAGGAGTACAAAAATATTAGTGACAGGACAGAAACTACAAGAACTACTGTAGAATTGCCTTGGTTCATTGATATTATCTTTGCATTCTTCATTGCATTGCAATTTTACATGGTACGCATTACAAAGTGATATTTTATGATTCCAAGGTTACAGAATTCCTGATTTCAGCATCCCATCACATAAAATAACCACGTTCTAACATAAAAATCTCTTCCTGACGTTTGTGTGGCTGTAAGTCTACACTTATTTCCTTTACTTCAAGCTTTGCAGAACAATTGCTGCAATTTTCTCCGTGAAGAAATAGAAAACAAAGAATTAGTATTAAACATTGGGAGATCAATTTTCACAGACCCCGTTACTTGATAATTTAAATGCTAAGTACTGCAGCCAATTAGTCTAGACTGAAGTATTTGATGGGGACAGAATTTAGGTTAACAAATACTGCATAATATTATCTGAATAATATAGAGCAGACTTCCTACAAAGATGAATTTTGAATCTGCCCATTATATGAAACAGGTGCAAAGAGTGTGTGGGAGAGGTGAATTCATCCCTCCTCTAAATGGCAGTATAAAATAAAATTAGGATATAAAATTTGGGGGTGTCTCACAGGGCAGTTTTTAATTATATACTTAGCAGCATCTTTGCATATAATCATTACCTCAGCCTCCTCGTTTGCATGTATATATTCTTTTGTGCCATGATCAAAGAACAAAGGTTAAATCCTTCTGAAACTCTATTCAAGCAGTGAAAATTGAAAACAGCTATTTTGAGGCTTTGAGCTTTTTTTTGTGTTTTCCAACTGCCTGTATAATCTGCTTAAAATTCTGTTTACTTGTTAAACCATGTATTCATAGTGTGATATTGCAGAGCACAGGTGAACCAGCAGAGCTTTAAGGAGGACCCTTTTCATGTCCTCCCATGGAAGAAGGAGAAGCATCACGAGGTCTCCAGCTGGGACACCGGCTGCCTGCTGGAGGACTTCCACCAGATCTTCACTCCTCCCATTCTTCTCCTGCACCCAGTTTTGCTTTGCATGAAAGGGTTTGGTATGGAAACACTGGAACTGCTGTCTAGTCCTTTGTTGCTTGTGGCATACAAATGAGGTCCCTTCTCTGTCCTGAGTGCAATGGATAAACATCCAGCTTTGGCAGCTGGGGAGGATGGGAATTGATGGAGAGGCAGAGCCATCCTGGTGGCAGCGAGGAATGATGAGACTGGGTCTGCTGGGGCCACTTTCTGTCACTTTCTTCCTAGAAAATGTCTGGCTTGTGAATTTTTCTTCTTTCTCCATTGCCACCTGCATGAACATCAAGCTGCATGATATGGCCATTCAGTAGTCCTGGTGACCTCTGAGGAAGTCTTCAGTGCCCAGTTAGAATTCCTGGCTTGTGTTTAGGCTAGGTTAACATTGAAAATAACCCAGGTACTGCAAACTTCCTCCTTTTTTCTAAATAGAAGCTGGCAGAACCTGAGAAATGGTTGAAAGCTTTAGAGTAAGATAAGGGAAGATGAAGTACTGAGTAAATGAAAGGCACATGGAAGGGAAACAGCTCAGCAACCCTTCATTTTAACAAAACCTGGACAGATCCAGCTCATCCTTGTGACACATCAACAAAACCAAGAGAATATTGACACAGAGGGTGTCAACACATAAATAACACATTCACACAGGTCACAGCATCAAGAAGTATTTCAAGGCTGATCTAGCATCAGATACCTAAATTCACTTGCCATCCCAACCTATCAAACTGACTCAAATGCTAACTGCTGAAGAAAACATTTTCCTTCTTCCAGTCACACGTTCCTGAAGCAATAGCCACTGAAGATTGGATGAGATTCTCTTTCTGGGTTAGTAACCACCTTTTAGTAAAGAAAATTTTTAACAGTTTAAACTGTTAATTTGCAGCCCTGCAAAAATTAAAAGATACCAGGTCAGTTCTTCCCTGAAACCTCCTGATGATCTGAAAACATGGAATAAACTTCATTTCTGTCTCAGACACACAACCTTTAATATCAGTTAAGAACAGCACATCAGCAGGGTATTCTCCAGGACTGGGAAGCTGCATCAATTATTTATATCACACCACAATTCATTACAAAGAGAATGGCCAAGTTCAGCCTTTCTCAACAGACCCATGGCTCAGGTCTGCCACAAGATGTATCTGAATTTTCAGTTACCTAAGGGCTATTTGGATTTCTATCTGATAATTAACTGCTTTCCATTATGTACACATAGAAAGATGCATAATGGGTGGATTGACTGGAAAATACTATATTTAAAAAGGGGGTTTGGGTCGTAAAAGGTTCTAGAGACCTCTTCACTGGATACATTTTATCCTTTTACATCTGTAGTCCTCTGCATAGATTCATTTTGTCCAGGTTTAGTCTACTGCAGATTTGCTGGGGATAAAGTGAGGGTGACTTGGGAGCGACACTCAGATGCACTGCTCAGCTTCAGCCTCTTCCACAGTCTTCCTTTAGATGAGCTGGAGAATAGGAATGAGCACAGAGAAGGAAGCCCAGCAGGATGTGAAACACCAGGTGAGGCTCTCTGGCTACGATGCTCAACATTAATAGCTTCTTGGAAAGAAAGAAGAATCTGAACATCTTATTTCTGTTATGTAGTGCCAAGGCAGACATGGATTTTGGATGGAGATGTTGGAGCATTTCTTTTTACTCCACCAACTCTGTCCTTCTTTCAATAAATGTTTCTACCATATGGTAGAAAGAGCCATAAAATCACAGAAAATATCATCTGGATATTCAGTCAACCACTGTTTCCAGAAATGGTGGCATCCTCAGTCATATAGGAAAAAGGCAGTAAAAGTAGGGCTTCACCAGCAAGTCTAAAGGCTCTCTGGTATTCTGGCCTCTTCAGAAGACTGGCTGAAGCCAGGTTAAAATCTTCAATTAAAAAATGTTAATTCACTGAATATATATATTCAAGACTATGATGTTAAAGGACACCCGTTTGCTGCATTTGACCCTTTCCAACTAAATACCAAAGGTCTGAGTTTTACAGTTTTTGTGCCCTCACACAGACCCAACCCTCCTTCTGAAGGAGGGCTGCAGATGTTTGGTGATATCTGAAAAACAAACTACTTAGCAAAGGAACTAGCACAATATGAAAGAAATCATCCAAGGGCAGCATGTCATGCACTCTACGCTACTGGAGTACTACTGCCACTGTAAATTTTCCCTCATTTTCCCCCTAAGAGCTATCAGTATGTCTTGATGACTGCAAAGGCACACAGGCATGTGTCTCCTGCCTTCCAACACCTTTCCAACATTTCAGGTTTCCTACACAGCACCTGTCTGAAGTTCACTGCATCACTCCTGCTTCCTTCAGCACCTTCCTCCTACGCTCAGAGGAAAAGAAGCTCAGCTATAGTGCACTGCAGCACACAAGTTTTATAAAACAAATTTATTTTACATGAAATTACTCTTGGAGACATAGAAAGAAAATGAAGAGAATAAAGCCAAAGGAGCCAGCATTCTAGGAAGGTAGAAGTGTACAAAATATACTCTAAGTATAATTTAAACTCCTTAATAAAGCAAACAAACAAAGAAAAATTCAAAATGATACAATGCAGTGTAATTCAAGCCTAATGTTGCAAACATGCAAACACTAAAAAATCAGCAAATTAAGGAGATGCCTCATGTGGCTCTTTCACTATACTATGCATAGAAAGCAGCTTGGAAAAATATACTAAAAATTTGCATGTTTTCCTCCTCATAATGGCAAAAATTTAGTCTGATGATCTTTTATCATTTTAGAAAAAAAAGTCCCATAAAATGAATAGTAAGAGGAAACTAATTAGTTTGCACCTATGCAGAAAACACAATTCAATCTCCTAAATAATTAGAAGCATTTTTGAGTGTCAGCTTTCCTTATCGCTATCAAAAAAAATCAGTTTATATTGCAGCTGAGATTAATATTTTTAGTATCTGAATGGAAACAAATGTGGAAGCGAATGTCTATTAAAACTGTGTGATGGCCTACAGCTTTATAAATAACCACATCCCCTCGCTGCCAGTTGCAGTGATGACTACGGATACAGCATGCTAAGTTATTCCATCACAAGTCACACACTCGTGGGAGCACTGCAAAGTGAAGATCAAGGTTAAATAGTTAGCAGGGATTTCTAAGAGGGAAGATGGCCGTGTGACCTTGGAGCTCTGAAGGGCTCCTGGCCAGGGAAACACGGCATGCAAGGAATCAGATGTTACCCATGTTCTTCGCAGGAGCATTGTTGTTAATCAGGTATGAAGTGTTTCATGTCTAAAAGGCCAACTAGGAAAGTCAAGAGTTCACTGCAAACAGTGTGCTGTTTCTAGAAGTCCCCCACACTAATTTGCAACAGGATAGATGCTTTACCCCCAGGTTCAGCACTTGTGCTCATCTGATATAGAGTAGTCTCCCACACTGAAACCCTAATGGAGGCAGCCTGGAAAAAGACTCACGGCACCTATTTTCACTAGAAGGTGTGCAGCTGCTTTGCAGTATTTCCCAAAAACCAGCACCATTCTCATGAACGGTTTCCCCATGTGAGCTGATTAATATTACAGTTAACAGCACTGTCCCAAAATTCACCTGGAATTTCCTCCTTTTAACTGTTGTACTAAAGATGCGGTTTTCATAACCCAGGCACGAAGGTGACTTCTGCCAAGCAGAGGAAGGGACTGGAGCTTGACAGTGTGCCTGTTCCTTTTGGCTCATTCAGGGGCCAGAAAAGCAGCTCAGCGAGGCTGTGTCTTAGAGAGAGCCGAAGGAAACAGGCCAGGAAACTTCATGCTGGGATTTTTCCCAAGTTTAACTCTGTATATTCATCCACAGCTTCCCGTGAGCCAAAGCAAAGTCGAGACTGCCTGGCGTGGCTGCAGACTTGGTAGCAGACAGGGCCCTACATCCTGTCCTTTTCTCCTGGCAGATTCCAACTGTCCTTCCCTCCTGTCCCCACCTCCTACCTCGTCCACACCATCCCAACATTTGCTTCAAGCAGCCTGAGTACTCCCTACCAGATACCTCTTGAGAGGCTTAAAAACTTGGCAAATATTAGGGTATGCTTTCACAGGAAAAGATTTTTTTAAAGGCAAGACCCTGTTATGTGTTACTGATATGTAAAAAAAGCATGATTTTAATGGGTAAAAAGAAATTCCATCTTGTTCTTTATTTCAGAACCAGCCTGAACAGTTTTGGAGGCAGTTTTCACACTGGAAGCTGTTCCAATGGAAATCTTGATCTAGCCAAAATGAAAGGAAGCTGTGCTACAACTTCCAATGGTATTTCCATTAGTTTTACGACCCCTATCTCTACTTAACACAACATGCTTAAAAGTAATTAAAAACAGTAAAATACTTCTTTTTTCCTTCTTTGTCAAGGAAGAACACAGCATTAACCAAAACACTTTATTTAACTGAAATGACACTTTGGACATCTCATTATAATTTGAAAACCACTTAGTTTGCTTTCAAATCAACACCCTCTATGTTTCTAACTACATGTAACACAATGCGGCTGAGGATGACCCATGTTTACATTTTCTTAGCCTAACTCACTCTGCTTTCTGAACTGTTGGAAATTAGCGCTGCTAAAAACAAAAAAACGAACAAACAAAAAAAATCGACTATTTTTTTCCAAATTATTATCACTAGAAGACAAGCTTCAGATCATTCCAACCCTAATAACTACTGCCAGAGTTGTTTCTACCCATTAGTAGTTGTCAACAGATTGGTTTCACTTAATGGACAGCCAACTCAGCTTCACTGAACAGCATTTCCCTGGGAAAAAAACGGTGTGCAAACCTTCATGTGAAGAAAATTAACAGGATGCACGCAGTAACATGTACTTCAAAAGTGAAATGCAGTCTGCTCACAAAACTGTGGTATATAGTTCTGTTCTCTTACTGTTTTAGCAATTCCTGTTGTCTAGCTCTGTACTCCAATTTGCAAAAACAATACAACCAATATGCTGACACAGCAGAAGTTTGAATGAAATTCATAAATAACACCAAGTCAAAAAATAACTTGATTATTTTTATTTTTTTTAAGTATAGCTCCAACTCTTTTTCTAAGGAGATCAAGAGTAGTTTGACACACCAGATCATAATAAGACATGGAGGAAAACAACTTTTCAAGAAGAAAAAATAATCAAACTGTTCCCCTACCTGCCTGGGCCGTTTGTTTCATAACCAGAGCAGAAGAAAGGGTAACATAGTCTGAACAACAAGCTACTATACTTGTAATTCATTTCTCTTACCCAGAAAGAAAGCTTTTTTTTTTTGCCTTTTTTTTTTTTGCTAGGAGAAGTCTGCCCACACTTCATACCGAGATGGGAATGCTCTGCACTGGGCTGGAGATTGAAGCTCTAATTAGACAGCTGTGGAAGAGCAAGAAGCCTCCTTTTCCCTCTCTCCCTGGGGCTGCCCAGCAGTCAGAGAGCAGACAGGGCACCCACTGCAGCACATCTCTGCCAAGGGCTCTCCTGGCAGCCTGAGCAGTTGCTATTTCCCCTTTATATTTCTAATGTGGGGCGTGCATGTCCGTGTGTGTTTGTGTTTTGCTTCTGTTATAAAGCAGTTTTAACACACAAACAGAGCCTGAGGTGATGGAAAAGGTTTGGAGGAGGAAGCTTTTGAGGAATGGGGTTTGATAGCTGGGTTACCAAGTATGTTATTTGTACATGATCTCATTTACATCAAAGAGAAATACAAGAGTAACACAGCAATTCATGGATACAGGAGCAGTGTCCACAGGCAGATGGGGATGCCTGTCCTGCTCTATTTGGTGTCTGGGTCTGGGTTTAGAAGCTTGCTCAGAAGCAAAAGAGCTTTAGTCCCCTCCTCATGCTTCATGTACATCATTCCTTTACAGAAACAATGTCTGCAGAAGAACACTGCCTGCCAAAAATGTGACAAATTCAAATAGACAAGCTCTCGTAATTACCAGAGAAATCTGTATACAAAGGAGGAAAAGGAACTAAGCTCCATAGGAAAAAAAAAAAAAAAAGCCCAAACATCATATATGAAAACAAGACAAAGGGAGCTATTGTTGAAATGAGTCTTGCCAGTTCCCAAAACATTTTATTTCCTTTTTCCCCTTAGGCTTTAAGAGTAAGCAAATATCTCTTTTTTCCTCTTTTTTTTTCTTTTTTTTTTTGTAAAAATAAAATCATTCTGTGTTTCTTCTATCTGGGAAAGAGATTAAAAAAAAAAAAAAGAAAATCAGCCTCTCAACCAACCCATGCAGCACATACGAGTCAAAAAAAAAATCTAACTTCCCATCTGAAAATACCTGAATTCAGAAAAAAACAGTATCACAAAACTACTAAAGACATGGAATTGCCCTGCTGAGCCCTACTCAGCAGTACAAATTTAATAACCACCCCACCGCCTCAAAATCAACATCCAGGACTCTTTGTTGCAGGCACAGAGCAGCAGAGCAGCAGGTCAGCCTGAAAGGCTTCAGCTCTCATATAGGAGTTACCTTTACTCAAACAACACTGAAAGATTCAACTGGAATATTTTCATCACATTCCTGGACCTCTTTTCATGATTCTGCACTTTGCAGATGGTGGTGCCTCCAGCCCTGCCCCAGCATCCTGCAGCAACTCATGCTCCCAAATACAAAGGCAGCACCACCTCATTCCCATGGCCAGACAGACTCTCCCATCATCCTGAGAACACTCATTATATCACACTCTTATCCACACCCATTATCTCTCCACTGAAAGCTGATTTGAAAAAAATGACTTTATCATCTCATGGTTCCTCCCACTGTACATCATTAACAAGAACTCCATTATTTTCTGCCCTCATCAACTTTACTTTTTTTTTAAACCATTCCTTTTTATTTATTTAAATTACTCCTTGAGGTAACTCTGAATCTAACAGCTTCCTTTTAGTATCTATGTGTATTAGTATTTTAACAGAAAATATTAACATGGCAATTTTTCTCTAGGGAAGTTTCCTCTTTTATCTCAGGGTTGTAGGTAGGATTTTCAAAAGAATCCCACCCTGCCCAACAGATACACATACAGGTTTTACAGGCCATTTTGTTATGGGTAATGTACCTACCACACCACTTCAAAATGATGCCAGTATGCCAAAAATGCAGTGCTACTACTTCAAGACTATTTCATTGCGTGGTCAAGAAGGAAACTGGATCACAAAAGATGTTCTTGCCATTACCTGTGAAAGTCATCACTGTGAGCCTGACGCCAGCTGCACGGCAGCTCCATGCGCCATGGAAAACCTTCCCCATCCCCTGGCTGCTCACAACAGCAGCTCTGCCAGCACCACCACAATTAACCACAATGATTTCCTCTTCTTGACAGAAATCTCTCCACAGAAATTTGCTCCATGTTAATGCCTAACACTGATTTTTAACACTACACATGAGACATGAACAAAATGAGTTTATCTTCTCAGAAGAAAACATATCAGGGCCAATCCAGTGGTTTCAAGATGAACTGGGAATGAGCTAATTCTGACAAAATAATTCCTTTTATTCCTCTGATTTCCAGAGGAATGTTTTGCCGATATTTCTAACTTGCACGCTTATTTTCTAACTCACTTCAAAAATGGATAATCGATCACAAAAATCACTCTGTTCAGAATCTGTGATGTTGGGATGCCCAAGAGACAGGTGGGTTGGTATGCTCCTGATTAAAACAGTCAAACACCAATTTGCAAGGTCGACAAAATTTTGAAATCTTTTTGCACACATATATTGCGCAATAATATTTTCTTTACACTGATTACTCATATATTCTCAGTATCTGCAACTTCCCCTCAAAATGGCCAATGTCATGAATTGGTAAGGATTATTGTTAGTCTTCACACCTGTAGACTGAACAAAAAGCCTGTATTTTTCTCAGAGCATAAATTAACAGCAATAAATATGTTTTGGAACATTCACATGAAAACATCAAAGGCTGATTTTGCTTTTTTATACTGGAAGGGACTTAAGTTGCTTTTATATGATATTTTGGCACTTATCTGGCAGAAATTTGAGATGAAATACATAACATTGATGTAACAATGTTTTCTGTGAAATATAAAATAATCTGGCACATTCTTCTCTCCACCATACAAAAAGTAATTCAACTACAATCTCTCCTAGAGACAATATTACTCTCTGAATTAAATATAACTGTTTGAATTTTTTCTCTTTTCTAGTTTAAAACAAAAACTAAACAAACAGAAAACCACAAAAACTTGAAAAAGAAGAAATCTATTTAACACTTCTATCTTAACAAAGTTTTTTGGATGTACTATCAATTACTCTTTCTAGCCTCATAGCCACATATTAAGAAATCTTTAGGAAATACTGCAAAGGAGTAGTATAAGAAATGCACAACTGCACAAAGAAAGTATCCTCCAAGGCACAAAGCTAAATGTCCAGGACTGTCTTGTTCTGATGGTTTTCAGTTCTGCAGAGCTTTCTATTTTTCTCTTCTTCAATTTAGCCCTGGGAAGCTTTTGTGAGAGGTATTACCTATTTGACGGGGATTTTTTTTCTCTCCAGATTGTAGCAAAAAAAAAGAAGAAAGAAAATCTCATGTAAATAGCCTCAGAAGATGTGATTTACAAAAGAAGAAACCTGCCAGCCACAGATTAAACCACACTGTATTTGTTCTGAAACAGAATTAAACGAACAGCATCATTAACTGCATCTGCTAAGAAGTCATGCCGCTTCTGCACAGAATGAGTTTCTGCTGAGGAAGATTCCTTGCCCACGTCTCATCCCCGGAGTGTGTGGGATAGAAACACACCCTGGCCTCCTGCTTCAGACAACTGAAGGTGAAAGAAGACAAAGAGAGGAACATACTAAAATGGGTTCACCACAAGAAGAGGCTTATAAAACCTTGGATATAATTTGTACACTCAATGAAGAGGGATAAAAAGAGGAATGAAGACATTTAGCAAATGGCATATATATATATACACACACACACAAATAAATATGAGAAAATGCTCACCACTTCAAAACCCAATAATAATATTATTTTATTACATTATAGTGTCAGAACTGTCAAGCAAGTCTGTATATATTAATAAAGTTATGTAATTGTTTAGACTGAAATGCAACACAGCAATAGCTAAAATACTTTGCAGATGGGAAAAAGACCATTAAGTCTGCTCTTGATTCTATGTTTGCTCTTAGACACCCCGACCATGTGTCTAAATGCAAACAGAACAGATTTTTTTAATTTAACTTATTCTTGAAAACTGATACCATAAAAACCTAATAAAGCAAATGGAACATGAATCTGATCCCAAGTCACTGGGCAGAGGTGCTGGATAGAGTTGGCCTCTATCTTTTTCAATTAGTCATCAACACATAAATAGTCTTTAATATCTTTCCACTTTCAGAGGTGTATGTGACACTTTCAGTGTTGGAGAAACATGGAGGTTTCTTGGTCTAAACCATGACACCACAATAGGCTGTGTTCTGCACCCACCCTATGTCTGTGGGATAATAAAGTCAAACAAAAAAAATAAAAGCATCTTTGACACAAAAGGAAAAATATTTTTCAACTTTAAATTTTAAATTTCAGTTGAAAAAACTATGGTCAGACAGAAGGACAAAGTGCATTTCTTTCCAGACTACAAAGTACCAAACAAACTACTGAACATCTGCTTCAGAGGCAGCAGAACAGAGATATGTGTCCATGCCAGTGCATGACCTATGCAAACTTTCCCTGATGTTACATAGCAATAGCTTACTCAATCTCCTCTTTAAATCAAGAAAGCTTGTCAGCAATCAAGGGGTTAAATCCCTCATCTCATCTTCCTCCACTCCTCAGCTTCCCACACAAGATTGAACCTATTTCATAAATGAGAGCTGTCCTCCTACGTAAGATTCATATTAATAAAACCACTCCTGGAGGATCACAGGCTCCATCTATCCCGGCACATTCAGCAGTGCCGGGCAGATCCCACGAGAGGGAACCTGATGGTCTGCACTCCCATGGTGGGAGATGGCCCCTGGCAGCACCTGGCCCCAAACCCAGCAGGGCTCTCCCGAGCCAGGCCCTGGCCATCTCTCAGCTGGGATGTCACCAGCCCGCTTTGGAGCGAAGCTCAGGCTCTGCTGTGCCAGCTGGCCCCACTGCCAGGGCAGCCACAGCCTTTCCACGCACAGACAAACCCCAGCACCATGCAGGCTGTGCAGCCTTGGAGCTCCAGCTGCCTTACATTCAGGTGTCTTTACCAGTGCCATGCACAGCCCTTGGACAGCAGAACCAGCTCCATGGTACATGGTCCCCACAAGTTAGCTCTCCTCTGCCCGTGGATACCGTCAGCACTGCCAGCAGAGACAATGCACCCTGACACTGGTGAGGGACCTCCTGTGCTCCAGGCAAAAATATCTGTCATCAACTGGGTAGTGTAAAAAGCCCTGAGAGTTTAAGTCTGGGGAATGTGCTCTATTTGTGTTAGTTAGCATACAAATCTGAGTGATACTGAAACAAACCATTATTTACAATGGATTTTATGACGTTATTTACAATGGATTTTATGACTGCAGAACACAGGCTCTAGATACCAGCGTGTTCTACAGCTGCACAGAGCTGGGGAGCAGCACTTCAGCAAAGGTGTTCAAAACTGCCTATACTGTAACTCTTTAAACTGACAAATCAAGATCTTTTCTTGCACCCAAAAATAACCTTGCCATACATGGGAGAGATCAGACAAGTGCAACTGCATTTGATTCTATTGCTTCAATAAAACAAATGCTAAGAGGGCAGAACAAGGGATCTGAGGGCATTATTATCCTCACCAGCCAATACTCCACATTATGGAGCTCACAGGATTCAAACCTGCTTCACTCCTAGGTCTGTCACACATCCCCCGTGGTCAGAGGTGTCTGCAAAATCTAACAGAGAAGCTTCCATTAAGACTGGTTTTAAAACTAACTTCTGCCATGACTTTTCCTTAGCACTTGGAGTGAAGGACAGAGCAGGAAGCCACACACACACACAGGGATCTCTGGCAGAGCAGGTGAAAGGGGCACAGTCCATGTTCAGCCCTCCCTTTGGACCTGAGCAGGACCAGTGGTACTACAGACAATCAAGAAACAACCAGCACTTCAGCTGGCCAGCTCCAGTATTGCCACTGTTGTAACTGGTCAGACTCAGGCTGCAGGACAGGCAGGTATTCTGGGCTATGTCAGATGAGAAGCAAAAGTTGAAGGTGTTACTGTCAAGTCTTATCATTTCCCAAAGCCTTTGTTCTTCAGCCCTTCTGCTGGAGGTGGCAAAACCAACGTGGTGTGTGCCCCAGCCAAGGGCACCACCACCTCAAACTGTCCCTGTGAATCCCATTCTCCGTAAATACAGTCAGTGATGAAGATGCAGCTCTTAAGACAGAGGGCAATTCATTACCAGAATCTACACTGCTGGGTTTAAGTATCAAACCAAACATGCATTAACAAAAGGCGACACTGTGTTATATATTTTTGGATCAGAACACTCAATCAGTACATCTAGAATATAAGAACATTAGGCAAAAGCAACAATAGGTTGAAAAATATGATCTAAAAATCAAACTGAGAGAGAAACGGAGTTTTCTTTTTCCAGATGACCGGTATAACACGAAGTGACTTAACTCATCTGACAAGATGGATTACAGCTGGCCCCTTATCTCTTGGCCTGCTTAGTAACATGAAAGGAAAAGAAAAACAATGCATTAATTGATGGTGGAGAACGTTTTTCTTCCTAATGGTTTCCAGCCTGAATTTTTGAGCCTGAGCCATTTCCCAAATAATGGCTAGCATTTGTGTACACATTACGTTCTTTCATGTGACAAGGAAATGTAATTTTTCTTTGAAAACATACTCATTAAGGAAGCAAATCCCTCCCCCCCTCCAGAAGCCTTTGCACCCCATTCATAAGTGTGACACAGTATAATCACTTTAAAAGTCTGGAAGAACCACAGATCCTTTGAAACTCCCACAGCACAGACACAGCCGTGTGCCTGCTCTCCAATGCCCTCTATTAGATCAGACCTACCCAGTATTTTAAGATTATTTGCAATGCAACAACCATCAGAGATCTCAATCAGGTTGAGAGTTATTCCAGGAAACACATTTAAAAAAAGAGAAATCAAAGAAACCAATGATTGTCACAAATAATTGAAAGGAGCAGGCATCATTAATACAGTCCTAATATTACATAGGTTGGTTATATGCTCAGAAGTCACTTGGAAGTGTTTATTTTCTCTGATAGGTACTTTTCAGCTCAGTTTCACAGAGTCTTTTCAAGAAAAGGAAGTGCAAAAAGGGAGTTGCAGGTGATTGTGTTGTACTTCTCACCAGCCTCAGCGCCCGGGGAGACCTGAGTGTGACGGCGGATGAAACGCAGCGCAGCAAGGTGAGCAGCAGTGTACCTGAAATCCCCTGCTCTACCACCAACATGTGGATCCTCAGAAGGCAAACTCAACTGCAAAAGGGTTAAGTGAAAATCCTCAGCCACTGTATGCTGTGTCTACTAGAAGCAGAAAACAAACATCTAAGGAAAAGACAGATAAAGACAGTGTGTCCTATGAGTTTGTGCCACCGTGTCAATGATGCCCTGGGTTAAACAAATGAATCTGCTTGAGCCTTGTTTTTCTTGCTCTCCATTGAGATACAGCTCAGACCACAGAGAGCATGGTATCTCCCCAACACAGGGTCCTGAGCTGCTGCCAGAACAGAGACCATGCTGCCAGAACATGACCAGAAGAAATTAAGATATTTTTTCTATTACAGCAAGAACTGTTTAGTTTCCCTGCTTGGGCTGCACCCCAGGAGAGGGTGAGTTAAAAGAAATGACAACTGCAGTGGAGTTCCCTGCCTGAGACTAAAGCTGAAGCTCCGTTTTACAAGGAAACAGATGCATTATGAATGTGCAGGCATGCAAAATTAATTTAAACCCACCCTGAAAACAGGGAGCTGAAAGATGCTCCCTTGTGGAAGCAATCCCAGCAGTGCTGCCATGCCAAGCAGTGCCTATCTTGACTGGGCAAAATAGGACACTGAACACCCACCACTTAGAGCAAAGACAAGGCTGATGCTGCACATCAATTCCTATCATCTTATTTATAACCCCAGTGCTGAGATGTGTACTAGCTGTGTGGGGCAAGGTACAGCTCCCTGCTCTCTGTCTCACCGATGGAGCAGCGCACAGCTGGTGCCACAGAGTTCAGTGATTAACAACAACTGTCACATAGGGCTGGGGACTACCCAAAAGAATGCAGCCACCAACTCTTTCCTCATGTATGATCACAAACTGGACCTTACAAGGTCTCTGTAACTTGGGAAGGCCTCGGAGAATGCTGTATTTTTCAGGTGATGGCAAGGTATATAAGAAATACACTTCTTCCCGTCAGCAGCTCTCTGAAACATTTAAAAGTTCATTCTAAGAGTAATAAATATATTTCATAACCATCCCAAGGGAGCTTTTCCTCTTCAATGAAGCTGCCGTACTTGGCAAGGAAGCGGTGTGACATTTTTTCCCCAAAGGCTTTGGAGTGATAAGTGATAGCTAAAATGAAATTTTCTATTAGGCTTAAAGCCTTGCAGACCAGGCTTTAAGAAGCAAGGTTTGGATCAAGAAGCCTAAAATTTAAGAATCCAGGAATGTAAATGTTAAGAGTGTTTGAAACACAGACACGACTGATACACATACATTAAACTAATTTAAGGCAAATTCCCAGACAACTCTATTTGGTATGAAACAACTGAGGGATTGGAGATATCTCTTGCTGCCTTCCACACAATAAACTTCCTCTGAAAATGCGCCATAAACTAAGCTAAAATAACCTTATTAAAACATTTGACATTTCATTGCTACTGAGCTGCACTCCGATATTAAAATAGTTCAAGTATCTTTCAGCACACTCTATAAACAAATTTGTTCTTGGATGAGCTCACTTGAAGTACACATAGAAAGAGTAACAGTAAAATTATCAGCCTGAGGGTTTGACATTTTTAGAATCAAATTAACACCCAAAATCTTAAGTTTAGGTCACCAAATTATGAAGATTTTAAAAAAATCAAACTGGCTTATTTCTCTTGTGGATTTGAATTGTTAGCTGTATATATGACTCACATTTTCAGAACTTTTAATGTAAAAATAATTTTATTTTTGCTTTAACGGAAACAGATGAAATCTCACATTTTACCAGGCTGGCTGGGTGTTAAGAAAATGTCCCAAAACATCACAATTAACTCTTCTTGAGAGCTTAGTGTGGAATTTAGCTATATTAAAAAACAGTATTGGCCCGTGACAACCTTATTGAGATGGCACTATTTACATCTCAGGTTTCTGTGAAAATGCCTGACCATTACAACCACTTAGACTAAACTTAGCTCTGGATCTGGAGTCTCACATTGTCTGAGATAGTGAAGTCCTGGCTGCACACTGCAGATGCCAGTCAGTAAATTCCAAAGGGGCACAGCAGCTTGTGACAGCACCCAGTGTGAGGAAACTTGTGAGATTCACCACCAGGTCTGAAGCTGAGAATCAGGACTGAAGAGCAATATGGGATTAATATTTTCAATACCTCCTAAATGAAATAACAACATATGCAATGGTTGATTACACGGAAAAAATGTACTTCTAAAAAACTTAATATATATTCATTTTTAAGCCTACACAACAAATTTACAAGAGGCAAGAACTTCAGCTTTACCACTGTAGTCACCAACACCCTGAGCTGCAAATGGAGAATCACACAGTTGTGGAAAGACCAGTACTTTTTAAAAAACAACACACCAGCTAAACAGTGTTACATAATTATGGACTGAGTAATGTACTGACATGCTTTTTGTTCCCACTTGAGTAATACTAGAATAAGAAGTCAGTGCCCTTAATATCCATTTGGATTAATTTCCTGGGTATTCCACTCCCATTCCTAGCAAAACTCAGTAACTGAAAATAACTGAAGTCAAATGTTCTCTGTTTTCTAACCTATAAATGTCTGTCACATTGAAAGACATTTCCACATGTGATCAAATGAGGCAGGGGAGCAGTTCATCAGACACAGAGCATTTCACCACCTGGTCACTGGCTCCAGTCCAGACTGAAATTCAGAGTCCATGTTTAAAAAAAACAAAACAAAACAAAACCAATCAAACCACTAAAACAGCCCAGTTTCCAGCAGCTGTTCAGTGTCCTTATTATACTCCCTGGTAACAGTAAACTATTTGTACAATCTCTCTGTACAAAATGTGGCATTAACATAAAACCTTGGCCAAAACTACTAACATTTCAGTCCAGACAAGATTATTCACATGCCTAAAGTCTCCTGTCTTGGAGAATGATGACCAAGATGTGTTTCTTCCCAAATGATTACAATTTTATAGCAGATGCTGATGAACTCCAGCAACATCCAGACTGTGGCTCTAGGCTGCCTCCTTCTATCAGTATTTTCACATGATACTGATCACAAGGTCTATGCACACGGCCAACAACGGACTCCATTCATCTACAAGCAGACATACATGTCGAGTCCCACAGACTGCTTTTGGGGGAAAGTCTTTATAAAACTGAACACCCAATGTCAGGCTGCTACTGACCTGGCTCTCCAGAGGCTCCACTTGGCTGCCAGCTGACCCCATCCCTGCTCCCCATCCCATGCCTGCCTGGACCAGTGCACCAGAGATAATGGTTCCAGGCATTTCCGGTGATAATGGTTCCAGGCATTTCCAATGATAATGGTTCCAGGCATTTCCAGCCAGAGCCCAACTACCAATGAATGCTCCTAAGTCCTGAGTCATCTTATACAAAGCACAGAATGGGAAATACACTTTATTCAAAGCCTGGTTTGAGTTTTTGAGAGCAGGTGAAAAGCACCTGAACACACCCAGGTAAGTAGGAGCACAGTCCATAAATTTCTGCCAATGCTTTGCTTACAAAAAAAAATCAGGAGAAATCTTATTCCAGAGGAGGGTTCCCATTATCCTCAGAGGTAGATGGAAGTACCACACACAGAAAATACCTGATACTTGACACTGAATTACTGCAATACCATACACATGGCATATGCAGCTTCAAAAATTGTGCCTAAACACCGGTATCCCACAGAATCACCACGCACAATGTCTGGGGACAAGACTACAGACAGCATTCACATGTCCATTTGGTTTTGCTTGTTTGTTTGTTTGTTTTTTTGGGAGGGCACAATGACTAACTCAACACTCCCTGTTTGCAGAGTCTCATAACAGGGCCTGGAAGCGTGAACTGCCCATTTATTTATTTTTTTTAACCTAGGATCTCAAGGTAACATTTACATCCCCTAAATACCAATTCCTTGGTATACTTTAGCACAATTAGGTGATCAAGCAGAGCCATAGTCATGTATTTCAGCCAAGCAGCCATTAACTACTGGGAGCAGCAGCATAAGCAGCTGGGAGTTTATTTCAGGGAACAAGGATAAAACCTTTCTCCTGATCCATAAAAATCCCCCCTGGAGAGTGTACACAAAATGAAAGGGTCATTAATATTAAATGAGAAACCACAATGAGACAAAAAATATGTGACATAAAAAAGCAAAAATTTCAGCCAGAAGATAAACCTATGGAATATGAAAGAGAAGAAGAAAAGGAAGAGGGAAGCAGAAAGATCATCTAGAATTCTTTAAACAGAACCAGCGGCATTTTGAATAGTTACATTTCAGTTAAATTAGAAATAACTGGATAAAATTCCATGACCAGTGTCATACAAGAGAGCAGACTAGAGAATCTAAGGTTGCTTTCCAGCTTTAAAAAATCTCAGACCCTATGAAAAGAAGAAGAAAGAAGCTTGATTGGCAGCAATGGAGACATAGCTATACAAAATGTTACTTCAGGCAGAGAAAACATACTGCCAAAAATAGTAAGAAAGTATGTCTGACATATGCATATACATGCTCTGTTCTCTACTACCCACATCAGTACTTACGTATTTAATGTACAATTTGGCAGGAAAAAAAAACAACACAAAAGGATACAGTGAGTCCCAAAGGAATTGCTTCACAGGTGCCAATAAAATTGAGAAAACAGGAAAATCCTCAGATATGGTTGGTCTTCAGTCCTGCCCAGAGCACAAATAATGAGGCTGCAGCCCAGCAATTCCTTGGATTACAGAGGTATCTGCCTCAGCCTTGCTCCACCATGCCCAGGATGTGCAAGAGCAAGGCACTGCCAAGGAAAGGGCTGGCCCAAGAACAAGTTGTTCCAGCTGCTCAAAGATGTTGGACACTCCCTTGGGATTTGGGGACAGCTGGCACAGGTTGGGTAGCCAGTACTTCTCAATAAACAAAGAAACATGTAAAGGACAAAATATAGACCAAGAATCCTAACAAAGTCATGGTCAGCAGCAATCAGCTTTGTTGTGTTACATGAAGCAGAAAGAAGCACTGGAAGCCTTTCTGGAGAGTTTGGACACAAAAACTGCAACACAAGTACAAACTGTCACTGCTGGATACCTTCAACTCAGTATTTTTATCACACATTAGGAGCAAATTTATCCCCGAAGTTAAAAGAAATCCTGCATGCAAAGCATTGCTTACAGAGCTGTATTGCTGCTGGCTTTAGTGACAACCACACTAACTGCATTGGTACAGTGAGGCATCAGGCTTTTGGGAGAGTGTGCTCCAGCCTCCAGAAAACCTGCTGCTGTAGGGCTGAGAATCAAAAAGCCCCTGAACCCTGATGAACTGCACACCAAAGGCTGTGCCTAAGTCAATTTGCACAGTACAACTGCAGTGATAGGAAAACAGAACACACAAGAGCTCTGATTGCCTCTGAGTAACCCACCTCCCCAAGGAATCCTGAGCACCAGCTCCTCCTCCCTGAGGGTCCTGCTGATTTCCCACAACAACTGCCAAGTACAAGTCTCTGGGTGTAAGGTTTGCCACAGCCTATCCGAAATGAGTAGCAAATGCACTACTTCAGAAATTGCCAAAAATACACAATGAAATCATCACAGTATTCTATTAAATAAAATCTTTAAGATTACTGTTGTGCAGTTCACTGTAGAGCATTTTAAAACTAGTTCCACAGAAGCCATTGCCTGCCTATGCTGTGCCTACACAGACAAATATATGCAAAAGCCTGCGGCTCGTGAAGGTACAGTCATAGGAAAAAAAAGAAAACGGAACAGAACCAGAAACCAAACTCCCACATATTTGCCTTTTTCAGCTAATCTTGCTAATAATAGCACAATTGCTTCCTTGTAAAGGAATGCAGAGAGGTTTAATTATCGAAGTAAAATTTGATGCTTTTAAGGCTGGGGGTAAAAAATGAAACCACCTTCCTGTATTTCCTAGCCTTTAGCACAAGGACTGTACTTAGAAACAGAGATCTCAAATATAGCATTTGGTGTCACTGGTGATTTTAAACCTATCACTCTCCTCTTTTCTTCTCAGATCACCCACCATCACACAGCACACCAGCTCCCAAGAAAAGAAAGCAGTAATTTCAGAATTGCTGATGTAAATTTTTGTACAGCAAAAGGGGGTGAAGTCAAGAAAGAAGCCTTGACTCTCCAATGTCTGTATTGAAATCAAAGTGCCATTCACAAATAATTGGTCTTGTATCTTGATCTCTATTCCTTTACCGCCTCCAGCAACCATAGAACTCATAAACCATCTTGCATTCAGGCCATTTTTTTTAGTGCTTCAGATGGTGGAACAAAGATGTGGCAACCCTAACTTCAGTTTCACATTTGGAGTGTGATGGCCAAAGCTCCAGGGCACTCAGCATAGTGACCTTGTAGGGTACTGTTAGTCTGTAACAACCATGGTAAGATCCAGACCACATCAGACTTCAGACAACTCTGTAATAAAATGATGATATAAAGGGGTTTTTTCCCCTTCAGTTCTAGATTTAAAATCATTAAGCCATAAAACCTGTAAAGCTAGAAACTAACATTATCATATACTTGCAAATTCAAGGAAGTAGACAGAGTTCTGAGGCTAAGCTGTATTTAATTTCTGCCCACCTGTCACTAGCTTTAGTGTGATATGTCATCCTGAATAAAAAAAAAAAGTATCAGATTTCTACATTTTTCTGTTGAAAAGGAAAAAATCTTTCCCATGTTCTTGAGTACCTCATCTTTTGAAATGCACAAGTAAACCTTAAAATAATTATAACTAACAGCAATAGTCTCATTTATTTATGATGAATAAAACATGATGGAGAGTTGTCATAAAAAAAGACAGAGATCTCATCTCGTAAGACACACAAGTGCATTTCCCGTTCATGTCAGTAAGAATAAACAGCCCTGTGCAAAGCCCAATGAATTTACTGGGGCTTAAGTGCCTCTGTCACATAAGAAAAAAATACTTAATATTACGTGTTTCACATACAAAATGAAGGGGAGGAAAGAGGGAAGACGAAGGAATAATTGCAAAAAACATGAGAAATATTCATTAAATTCAAATTCAGATTTATACTCCATTTCTTCTAGATTTTCATCACCAGTGAAAAAAATCAATATTCCTGACCCCACAGGAAATCTGCTTGGAGCAGGGTGTTTCTGCTGGAAAAAAATTATTCTGAATGACATCTCTAATAATGTTTTCAGCAAACAGGAAATTCAATGGACTTAAGAGGTTACTAGCATCCTAAATTTTGTGGTATTTTATCCAATATTAGCCTATTTGTTTCCACGATGGTTCAGTGTGAAAAGAAACAACACCACAGACACACAAAACTGCAGGACACACATTAGTAATTCCATTCAATTGCACAACAGCCAATTACCACATTTGGAAAACACAAACAGGTGTTCAGCCTGCAAAGTACCTGAATATTCCTGCCACACTGTTCAGCTTTGCTAGACCTCAGGTTAAAGCTGGCAAGCAGCTCTGGGCACTACACACTATCTCAGCACCTCCTAAAGCAGTCTGCAGTTACTTAAGATGGAATGACAGAGGTCCAGAATGGCTCATCTGTGCCCTGTTTAGTGGCCAGGTAAAGGCTTTATAAATCACCCAAATGAGATATTATGCAGCTGATTCCAGACAAGAGCAGGGAACAAACTCTCTAGTTTAATCCAAACCCTATTTCCTACGAACATTAGCAGTAAAGTTCCTTTCTGCAATCCCAAGTGAAATAGCTTTGACCTAAGGACCATAAACCTCAACAAAACCCACTTTCTATTACTGCCATAAATTCCACATCCATTGCAGTGCACCAGCCCAAGGATCTCAGAAATACAGCCTAAGTTGAACAGCAAGTAGTTGCCAAAGCCCAGCTTCTCAAAATGAGGAGTTATCACATTGTGCATGAGATAAAATAGAGAACTTCAAAGACAAATGGTGACAGCTCTGGTAACATTTTAGATCCATGTTAGAAGTGAGATGATTGCTGACATCTGAACATCTTTTGACTAGCAGTTCCATTTAGGAAAACGGAAGGAATTATTTTAACATATTCTGGGGGGAAGGAAAACTATTTTTAAATTCACAGTTAGCAAAGTTACACTTTATTCATGAAGGTTAGCCACAGAAAACCAGTCTCATGGTCTAAATACTGTGTTGCTGCTCAGAAAAGCAGATATGAGAAAACCACCTTTTCTTAATAGACATGTTCTACATGTGACACACAGATTAGCTCTGGCTGCTTTAGAGATTAAAATTACTTTTCTCCTCATTTGCAGCTCTTTGCAATGCAAAATCCAACAGAAACTGAAAGCAGGAACTAGACTGTTTCTGGGTCATACACCATTAGACCTGTTAGTTAAATGCCAGTTGCAAACTGCTATTCCTGGTTGGAATGTGTGAGCCACAAGAAACATAGCCTGACATTCAATTTATAGGGTTGGCACTTGGGCACCTGGAGACAGGACACATTTTTCATAGATGAGGCATATTTCAGCTAGAAGTCTTTAAAAGGCCCTGAATAAGGAAGGCCACATTCAAAGTACCAGTATTCAGATTTTTGTCACATATTAGGCATTTCTTTTAACTCACAAATTTTCACAATCTTATGTTCAATTTGTAGAAATGGGCAACCAAGAAAACACTTTGATCAAAATGCTCAGCTCTGACAATAAATCAATAACTGTTAAAATAGGAAATCGAATGCACAGCTCTTGAGACACTGGTCTGCAGTATAGAGTTATCTGAAACTAAAGTGATCTTTTACATGAAAGAAATACTTTATCAGGTAATTAAACTTCTTGCTGTGCAATAGAAAAAAGAGATTCAGGAAGAAATCCAATCTGGACTGATGTCTGCAGGGATGTTTTCAAATGCATAGTTTCTGTAGAAAATTTACCTACTTATTACATTTACAGAGGGCTGTGATTTCCTTAAGGACTTGAAATGTTGAATTATTTCCCCCCTGGTTCTTGTTTATATCATTTTTGACTGCTTCAAGAGAATAAACAAGTCACTGTGCTCATTGCTTCAGCCATGTGACAGCATAAGACTGACCAAAATTAACAAAACACAAAAGATTTTATGAGGAAGAAAGAACACAGGAACTGACTTTAATTGGGATCACTACATTCTGCAGAACTAAAGGAAGGCTATAATACAGGAAACTGCTTTAGAGGAAAGTACAAAGGAGTCAAGATCTGGCAAGCAAATGTGATACACATGTGGTGAGGCAGTCTGTCATCGATCTTCCTAGAAGGAGATCTCTTCGTTGTTCTGCTGGGACAGTTTGTAGATGTCCAACTTTCAGAGTGTGCAAGAAAAAATTGGTGCACTTCCAACAAAGAATAGTGGTGTTTGTAAAATACAAAGAGATTCAGGGACCAGCCCCAAAAACAGGGATGTTCTTGGTTGTCAGGGTAACGCGATCACCCCAGACAACAGAGACGTCAGCAGGAATGTGCAGCACACACTTGGTACCCAAGCACACAAGTCTTCCTGCTTCCTTTTGTAATTAAGCCACAAAGGGATATAGGTAATTGTTGCTAAGGTAGGGATCTGTCTTTGTTAGGGATCCAAGAAAACCAAGAATTTGATCGATGCTTAGAAAACAGTCTTTACTGGTGTTACCCATCCAACTTACCACCATTAATCAGAAGAATCAACACACAGTAGAAAAACAGTGAACCATAAGGGATAATCCTTTTGTTTAATGTAACAGTGTCCAGCAGACGTGGTAAGATCTAATGACACACAAAATACTACTATTCTTTTTTTAGGGTAACACTCCTGTAGCTTTGCTTTCATTAGATCACATGCCCATCATGTGCAATCTCCCAATCAGCTAATAAACAGTGTTCCAGTTTTCTGCAGACCGATTTCTTGAAAGCTACATTGTCTTCTCCATCAAACCAGCCTTCAAACCATCACTCAGCTGCAAAGATACAAAGATTCAGATATGCAACAGAATAAATGACCAGATGAACAGGTCTTGCTTGTGTGCCTTGCTGATGATCCCATAAAATAAAGTCGTATGTCTGACAAAAGTAAAAATGAGCAAATTTTGAAGGATTTTTATTAATGAGAGTGGATACAGTCCACTGATCCCACAGCACTACCAATTTGTCCTCACAGATCACTCTTCTATTGCAGTTTACAAGTTTGGAGTTTGGGATAGACTCCTGTGGTTTTACCAGGCAGGTACCTAGACATCACCCAGCCTCTCACTCACTTCCCCTTCCAGTGAAACAGGAGAAAAAACTGGAAAAAAAAGAAAAAAAAGTAAAATTTGTGGGTTGAGATAAAGACAGTCTAATAGGACAGGAATTGAAGTAGTAGTAGTAATAATAATAATAGTAATAATAACCAAATATCCAAAACAGGAGATGCACAATGCAATTGCTCACCATCTGCTGACTGATGCCCAGCCAGGCGCCAAGTGCAGCCCTTGGCTGATTTTCCCCCTTATTTTTACCGTGAATTTTTACCCCAAATGGTGGGATACCCCTCTGGTCAGTTGGGGTCAGCTGTCCCAGCTGTGTCCCCTCCCAGCCTCTTGAGCATTCCTGGGCTCCTTGCTGGTGGGGCTGCGTGAGAAGCAGAGAAGACCTTGGCACTGTGTAAACACTGCTCAGCAACAACTAAAACATCACTGTATTATCAACATTATTCTCATCCTAAATCCCAAACACAGCACTGTACTAACTACTAGCAAGAAAATTAACTCTATCTGAGCTGAAACCAGGACACTCTGAAAAATTTTGCAGAAAACTGTCTAGCAGAAAAAAATTCCCATGGAGTAAAAAACATTAAATATTCTGAATTTTGAATATTAACATTGACAAGAATAGCCTCATGGGTTTTCAGTCTTACTCAATGTCACTGCTGTTGTTTTCCTTGAAGATTATCTTCTTAAAAAAGAAAAAACAACTTTTAAATCACTTTGTTTAAATCCCTCTAGAGGCTAGACCAGCTCTTTAGCACTATAGAGTAAATAAAATATTCAGTCACCAAAGAGATACACAATATGATTTTTTTAAAAAACCATTTGGGTACAACTAAGTTTACTTTTTCATTGTTCTGATATTAAAAGACAATTTATACTCAGCAAGAATTAATGGAAGAAGTAGATTAAAACAAGTAAATGGAGAAAAGCCTCAGGAAAAAATATGGAAAACATGACTTAAATTTTCAGAGTAACAAACTGAACAATCAATGTAAGTTAACATGTACACTTTTACTCCCAACTGTTGTTGGGACTCTTTGCATCCAATTTTCCAACACAGCCCTGCCCCAGCTGATGAAAGATCCTGTTTCTTCACTTCTGGTGTCCAAGAAACTTATCTGTGCTTGCCCTTCCCTCTTCCCTCCCTGGATATGTCATAAGTTGGCCAGTTTGCATTTAGGGCTAATAGATCATATGCAAGAAATGAAAATCTTTCCACAAGAGTTTCACAGTCAATACAAGACACCAGTGAGCTTTCTCTGCTCTACTTGAAACTGAGTTGGTGTTGCTAGCATAAATATTTACTTTATATCCATAAACACACGTACACCTTCCCACACACACCCCTGTGTCCATTATGTAGCTACATGGCTCATATTACACACCTACAAGCAAAGAAGTTTATCAAGTTATAACTTGAGATGTCTGTTAGCTGATGTAGGAAACCAATGGCCTGAAAGAGCAGCTGGCACTGAGGCTACCTGTAGCCATCCCTTCAGCTAATATCCTGCTTTGCATAATTCACAGATGATTAACAATCTCAAGTTTGCTTCATTGATCTGGGGATGGCACTTCCTACATTTTGGCAGAAAAGGCCCCTGGTCCCTGTGCACTGCCCTCCCTGCCCCAGCCCAGAGAGGTCCCCCCTCTCTGAGCCACACACCCCGGAGCTGCTGGGGAAGGAGCCCTGGGGTCACATCAGGGCTGCTGCAGGAGTGATCACAGAAGAATCATGATAGCCAGGAAACATCAACTCAGTGAATTCATGAGTCAGGTACAGATATAAGTTACAAATAAAAACATTCTGTTTGTGTCTGACAGCAACCATCACACACATTACAGACAAATAATAAAAGAAATAGTTTTTATGTGGTTTTGTTTGTTTCATATTAAAAAGCTCTTAAAACCTCTTGCAAGAGCTGTTTTACTCTGTGATCTGAAATACAAACCAAACTCTGGCAAGGCCAAGCACATTAAGTTTAAAGTCTACATCAAATACTTCTCTGGAGTTCTTTGGGTGATCACAGATTAACTCCTTTTTTTAAATTAACATATTGTTTTCAATTCCACTAACATCAGACAGGAACAGTAGCTCAATACCTTTCTTAGAGGAGCTCTGCCACCACCTGGTACAAGGCAGGTGGGGATTACAGACAGTATGAACCAGAGTTCAAAATGCCCCTAAAATAACATAAATGCAGATGGATCTCAAAATCACGTCACATTTCTGGTTGTCCTTATGATTTCTAATCTAACCTAAAAGTAGAGCTTTGTGTCCATGCTTGGTGACACAAAATGAAATTACTACAAAATTCTAGAAGTCAGAAAATAATAATACATTACAACCCAGATCCAGTTCTTCAAAGAAAAAAGATGTGGCAGGAGAAGGTCAAAACACAATGAAGTTAATTCCTTAACGAGGAGTTTACCTGAGAGATGGACACATGTAGGCAACTAGCTTAGAAAACTTTATAGGTGATCTCGATGTGCATTTGTAAACAAGGTCAGACATGATTCATCTCTTCCTGAACTCTTAAATACTTTCTGAATTCCCAAATAAGGTGAAGTCAAAGAACTGGTAGACATATTTGAAGGGTTCTGAAGGAATCAGATGGTTATGAATCTTATACACAGAATCAGTGATAAGCTTTTTTTAACTCTTAACACAAAATTCCTGAGCTCCACTTGAAGGCCTTATCCTAAATAATCTGCTGCAGAAGGACATCTATTCATATCCCAGAAGAAAAGAGTAACAGACATAACTTTGGAGAGGATTAGGCTAAACATAGCTAATATTGTTTTAAAATATATCTACAATCAAATCTAGATTTGTACTAGTCATCACTAATTGACTCACATGAATCCAGATTTCTGTGTGCAGTATAAGGGCTGTACTCAACTGCTGAATTTCTGCTTTCCATGAAAAAAATGACCCCACCACAATTGGTACCTGTGACCCTTCCTGGTTTTGTTACTAGTTGCCAAAGGGTTCAAGCTGGAGAGCTGCAGAAGGGTCTGGCTTGGAGTTTTTATTTTATTCCACAGCCTACACCCTCTCCTTCCACCCACCAGGTATCTGTTTCTCCACTATGGACCACACACCTTCCTGGTTTTGCTGATCCTTGACTGCACTAGGCTTCTTTTTCTACTAAAACCTCAAGAGCTAGAATTTAGTTATCAATCATTTATCCCTGTGACATGAGGTGTTTTTTATGTATGCATTCAAGTGCATCCATATAGCACTCCAGGATCAAGGATGATCTCTGCCTCCCCCTTTCAAGCACAAAAGCAATCCATGCAAATACTTTAATAGTAATGTCATAGCCATTCATCATTTCTTAAAACTTAAGATCTCTGCTTTGAAGTGATAACAGGTTAAATGACAGTACTGGCCCCCTCTGTAATTATGTCCCTTTTATGGCAAGTCTTCTGGTATACAACAGCTGGTTTTATTACTATTAATGCTGCACGATGACTACAAAAAATCTGACCTGAACGGGATAAAACCAAACCAGCTGTTTCATCTCCTTTCATCTATTCACATCTCAAAGGGGGCTTTGTGCACAATCGGTTTCCACCGAAGAGCTGGAAGATCACGTGTCACAACAGGGGCCCTGCCGTATGTGGGTCACGGAGCAAGCGGCAATCCCGGGCCCCGCCGATGGAAATCTCTGCCCAGCCCATTCTCCCCCGCTTAATCTCACCGGGGTGAACTGGCACCGAGCAACAACTCGCCCCTCGCTTCACTCCCACCGCGGGTAAACACTGAAAGGAGACAGCCAGCACGTTCAGAATCTGCCCTGAGAGCCCAGAGGAACGGACAGGAAAGGGTTTTAGTCTCCAAAACAGGAAAAACAGAACCCAAATTTAGATCCATTGCGTTGTTTCTGCACAGAATATAGAAATCACTCTTTTTTCTACTGCAGCAAACGACTTCTCCCAGCCCTCTGCCTGACAGCCTCCTTAGTTACCCTGGCTTCACAAACCATGCTTCTGTCACCTAAGCAGATACAACAGTGCTGCCCACCAATTCAGGATGACAAAAGCTCAAAACCAGAACATTTTAATTACAGATCTCTTTTAATATTGCTTGCAAGGAATAATAATTAGAGAGCAAAAGAAGCCCACACAAACCCAAAGACGCTCCATGGACTTCACCAAGGTTCACCCATATTTCCCATTTAGCGATCCCAGATGATGTTACTGGCAAAGCTTAGAACTAAATCAATTTTACAGAACCATCTTAAGTACAGACTTAACTCCCTAAGATACTGCAATGGTAAATTAGTACAGACTTGAGATAACAATGCCAGAAGATTATACATGTAAAGTACATGATGAGGTATTATTTAGCCATGGCTCTGACATGGCTGACTCTTTTCTCCTCAAACACCAGTAAATACATTTTAAAGCCATTCAATACATCCCTTTATGTAGCCTGAAGAAAATTAATTATTCAAACAGATATTTATTTTCAACAGACATAACTATTGAAATAGGAAAGAACATGCATGAGTGGCACTATAACCAACTGCTGTGTTTCCTGTATTTTAAGTTGCCAGTGTAACAATTAACAGTGTGGTGCCTCATATGTGCTTCAGTGAGTTAAAGAATCAGACAACTTTATAACAAAGCCCAGTTGTTAATTGAACACGTGCCAATAGAGGCACCTGGCATGGAGGGCAACCCTGACCTCGCACAGCCAGGACTCCCTGAGAACAGCCTGGGTGCCAGCCCTGCACCAGCTCCAGTGGCACCAGTGAGATTTCCCTGGCCTTTGGGAACTCTGAAGTGTGTGTATGCAACACAGTCCAGCAGAAATAAGGGTGTCTTGAGTCTGGACACACCCTGGAGCACAGTCGGGATCCCGCAAAACTAGACAGGAGTGAAGAGCCTGGAGGGGAACAGTGGAATACAGAGCACAAACACGCAGAAGACAGAAAATAATTAGCCTCAAGAGCAAAGCCTAAATCAAAATCATCTCTGCTTTTCAGCCGAAGACACACATCACCAGGGAACTGTGCCAGTGTGCATCACAGCATTTCCCTCTGCACAGACAAGTACCTAGTGAAAAACGTTGCCCTAAAACTTGTATTGTACTGCTCAAAGCCACAATGTCAGGGCTGCTCTGAGTTTTATTTGGATCACAGAGAAAGATTTTTGTCCCTCTTTTCCACACCAAAATGCCACAGTGGAAAAGCGCTCCTCAGAGTAGCAACCTGACACGCTCGCATGTAAGTGAAGAAAATTGCATTCACACTACTATATCAAGAAAGAACCACACATCTTTGTTAATTAACCTTATTTACTTAAAACATTATTTTGGTGGCTTCCTACAACCGGCCTTAAGCTAACAGAGCTGCCACAGGACAGATCTGCTCCAGATCTCAGAGGTTCAGGGCTGAAACTTTCAGGAGGCCTGTGCGCACTTAGGGTGACACGGTTGTCAAAGGTGTCCTTAAAGGGATCAAGGTGAAGAACACTATTCAGGTTTCTAAAATACCTAATACGCAAGTTATTGTGCAGTTTTATCAGCTGCAGCACTTTTACAGTCTTTCATCTAAAGTCTTGTGTTAATGGCTCAAGCAAAAATTTACCAAAAAAATCCCTTATTTGGAGAAATTATGTAATAAACATTATGAAAAGCTTCTTTGGGATTCTTCTAATACACTGAAAACATTGAACCCCAAGTAGAGAAAAAAACAAAGCAAAGTAGACCATTTGCACAGTCCTGTTAGAATAAGTCCTCTGCAGTAGCCATTCTTCCCAGAATCAAGGATTTAGTGTTACAACTTGTGAGGTTCTATTAAAGCCTTGGAGACAGAAACTCTATAAAATATATTTCAATACTGTAACCAAAAAGAAGAAATTAAAAAAAAAGTTGTGAGCAACAGATTTTTATTTTATCTGAACTGGTCATAAATTTGCACCTGACACCCAAACCTCGTTTTTAGCATTATGCAGGCAATTAAGGCGCATGATAAACTGTAGTCATATCAGATACACATTAGAAACAAAAATATTTTAAAGTATCATGAAGAATTACTGAAGTTTTGATGATGGATACAAAGACAACAGTAAACAATTTCTAACTTGGCAGACCAACTCAAATCGTTCTGTAACGGAGATTAAACACACAGAAGCTTAATTGCACATACCTGTGTTATCACATAACAAAAATAAAACCAGAGATAAATATTTCAAACAGACAATGTTTTCACTAGTTCTTTCTATCTAACATGCTCTGTAACATGTGAAAGCATCAAGGATAAAATACAGGGTCCTGCTTCTGAAGGCAGAAGATGAAAAGTTAGATTTTCATAGCTCTAACACAGTCTTAAAGGGGCACATAATCCAAGCAGATACATGCTTGCATGTTTCCCTTCCCAATCTTCTCAAATCCAAGCTAGGAAATGGGGATTAAAGATCAAGGCAGGCTTGAGCTGCAAACAGGTGGGCAGAGGCAATGTGTGAACCTCGGACACCCAAGGGTGCCCTCTGACACGGTGCAGCTGATAATTTGTTTCTGCAATCCCCTGGTGTATCTGCAAGGTCACCTTGGCTACTGCTGGCCATCCCCAGAGGAGCTGCCCACCCCAGTGCACCGGGGCGGTGCTGGAGCCGGTCCCCTGGCAGCACCACCAGGCACACGGTGAGCCCCAGGTGAGTCACCCTTGGCAGGAGCCACTTCCCTCCGGCGGCTATAAATAGAGCCAGAAGGACCAGTTCTGAGCCAGGCACCTCACAGTTGGGCATCTGAGTGAAGGTAGATGAATCCTACTCTTCACCTCTGAGTCACGGCTCCTCCCTCGATTTTCACCTGAGGCTGCACAAATACATAACACCCACAGGCAGGACTTAAAATACATCCTGGCCAAGAGCACTCTGTAAAGCAGGAGGATACAAAATTTTGACAGTTTTATCATAAATAGCCTGTAGGCCTTCTAAAAAGAAGCCATGCAGAGAAAACAATTACTGCCAGATAACCGTATGTTTTAATGGGAGTGCAGATCTCCTCTGGAAATTAACTTCACAGTCATGTTGTAGGGATATGTTTATTGCTCCTCAGTGATAAAAATAAAACTATCATTTAATTTGACTGCCAGGGCTGAAAACTCCATCAAAGCTTCAATCTCCCTGGTTTACACAGCTCCATTAGCCCAATTGCTAACACCACATTAGCACTGCCAATCCTCAGGGATGCAAAAGTCAAGCTAAATATTCCTTTGGTCCCAAAATAAACAGACAGTACTTGAAGCTGAAGAGAGAAAGCATTTCTGTTGTAACAATTTTACCTTGTCATATTAACAAACTATAAATAGATCTAAAAATATTTACTGAAGGCCAAATTCTGCAGAGCTGAATTCACCCAGTGGTGTTATGTAAGAAAGGGTTTCAGAAATGCACTAAATGGAGCTGATTTACAGATTTAGAAATAATGTCTTCCGTTTTCATGTATTCCAGTTCTTTTCTCAGTTTCTTAAACTGATAAACTTGCAGTGATGTTTTTCTCTTCAAACAAATCTCTAGTACCTGATGATGATGAGCTGGAATGAAAACTGGCATTTGCGGCCCCTTTATGCCAGTCTTTCCTCCCTCATCCAAAACAGTTCTGCTGTAAATGCAAGCAAAAATTACAGAAGGCCAGATTTAACCGAAACAATCTTCAAAGATGATGAATTTAAATCTCCCTGAAAAGCTTTTATCATTGTCATCTAATTTCACTGAGAAGATTTACAGTACTTGAAATATTTTGGCAAGTGTAATAGATTAGTGAACCAGTAACATGAGACAGAGATGATCTGGGCACTTCTTCCAGCTGCCCATCCTGCTGACTGCCTGTCTGCGGTCCCACACACCCAGCTCCACAGCTTGCTAAAAGAAACTCCTGAATGCATCCCACATCCAGGCACAGTAAAGTCAGTGGCACTGACAGTGAAGGAGCAAGTTGCTCCTGTGTATCACATTTGACTTTTAAATGAAGCCACCCCTTGCTTTTAGGCCCACAAGCATACTGCAATTCCTTTACTAAAACGACAATGATAATAGCAGAATATGAAGGTTAGAAAGTTAACAACAGTAGAACGTTGGCAACAGTAATTCCATAGTAAAATTCATTTTTCTCAGAGCATGGGGAAGTTTTTCTCACCCACAGCTTCCCACCAGTATAAGCAACGTGCATATGTTCAACGGCACATGCGGAAAGACTCTCAAAAGCCAGAGAGAAGACTCCTTGCTGTTAACTTCCCCTTTTACTTCTACCTCCACACAGAAGAGGACCAGGGCTAACACCCAGGCAAGAGCTCACAAGAGCAAAGCTTCCCCAGGGCACAAGATTCAAGACCCTGCAAGCTCCGTAGGCACCCATAAGGCTGGTTGGCTACATCCACATTTTCCCACCAAGCTACAGATGTCACCAACAGAGTGGGGGGGTTGCTCCACATTGCAACTCTAAAAGCAGTTCTAATTCTCTTCCAGAGAATCTGATTTAAAACACAACAGCATTGTTAAACCAACATGATTTGCTTGCCTGCAAGCCAGAACTTCCAGGCTGCTCCTGTGACCTACCCTAGGCACTGACATGGGTGCCCAAACCCTTCTGTAACATGCCAGCAGGTGGAACAGTGCTTGGCCAAGAGAGATCAAGTCCCTTTTGCTCAGCACTGGCAACAGCAAATGAAATGCTGCCATGCAAAGACCTTTCCTGAGACAAGCCAGCTTTTGGGTTCTACCTCACAGAGATGAGCATGCAGCCTTCACTGTGGTGTTCCAGCTAGTGACGTATCAGGGTCAAACAATACCAAGGAATATTATAGGAAGTATAAAATATTTCTAAATCGCTGTTTCACACAACAGCCTATTGAGAGAGGATATGAAGTCTGACTCACTGTAATCTTCATATATTTAATGGATTTTTCCACACTCCAGTTGGGCTCCATACCAACAGGAAGAAGGTTATTTTCCTCGGTGAAGATCATTAACAATTCATATGCAGCAGTTTCTGCCATATGTGTCTCATCAGCTGACTGCCTTGATCTGTTAATCAGTCTGATGGCTGAGTTCTTTTAGCTTAACTGAGGAGCACATTATTTTATAGTTTTAATAATATTACCTATTAATGATACTAAAGCCATTTGCTGTGAAAGAAATGTCGCTTTTATTCAGAAAAAAGGTTGTTAAACCATCCTCTACCTAAATGTGTTGCTCACTTTTTTTGCATTCTCCTCTATGCTTGCAGAGGAAGAAAGAGATGTGGGAGGACATTTGCAAGACATAAAAAGCTTCCAGAAGTTGTTTCCAATTGGTACCATGCACTGATAAAACCTTATTTCAATTGGCCAGAAAACAAGACAAGAAAGAAAAGGGGAAAAATTTGTAGTAAAGAACAGTTCTCCCACTTCCTTGCAATCACTACTTAGTTCAACAAGAAAGGGGTTAAAAAGTATCTTTCCGTCAACATAAAAAAGCAGATTTCAAACCAGTTTTCTACAAATATCAGCACTATCTCCACTGCACTTCCTCCATGCACTGAATCACATTTTGCAAATATCCAAGTTTTGGTTAAACATGAGCAATTATAGGAAGCAAAAGAGAAAATCATGACTTGAATTCAACTTTATGCGAAGTTATACTTATGGAAATCAATGAAATTATTATTGTTGTGGAATGAGAAGGAAATGCATTTTACATTTCTCCAAGCTGCTTACATTTTGTGCTCCATCTCAGATGATGACACTGTCACAAGTATTCAAGACTCTTCTCAACAGTATAGCAAATCTGTCAATTAATGATGGTTCCCCTACTCCACAGTCAAGCACATCATGGCAAAGTTACCTCCTGCATTCTGGCCCTTTAGCTGACAGAGCAATGACTTCATCTTCTCTTCATAATCCATACAAACTACTGTACTTTGAACATTTGAATATTTCTATCAGTTCATCTCAGAGTCCCAGAGCTGTCTATATGTATCAGACAAGCAAAATTAACTTTGTCAAGGAAATAAAAACTTCCACAAAAGAAAGCACCAAGAGCAATCAATGCATCCATGCACTCAGATGGTTTGGGCCAGAACAGATCTGTCTCCAGAAAAAAGGGACAGATCAAATATGACCTTCAGTTATTACGGCTACTCTTCAGATTCCTAATCCCACTCCATGAAACCTGTATCTACTTCAGAAGGATGGTAAACTGAACTATTCCAAACCCAGTATTTAATGGTTTCTGCTGTGACAAGAAAACACAAGAGTTCCAAAGCACCACAAAAACACTGCCAGAAAACAAGTTAAAGGAATTCTGGCCATTTTCCTATAACATCTGAACAGCCAGAAATACAAATTTTACAAACACAGAAAAGGGTCATAAAGAGCCATTCCAGCTGTGTTTGTTTTGAAAAGAAACTTGTTTTAAAATAAAACTTAATCGTGGCCTCAGAAACAGAAAGATGCAGAAGGTCAAGCACAGGCAGCTCCAGGGTTCTGCTCCTCACCTCTCATGCAGCTGGGGCAAACTGTGAGTCTCCACAACATTCTCAACATCCCTCACTCTTCATCTGCCTGGGGAGATTTGAAATGCAGCTACAAAGCTCAGATGTAATAGACAGCATTTTTAGTCCATATGTTAATGGTTTAGTTAAATCTGAGTTCAAGCTATTGATATTTTGTTAAAATTCTTCATACCATATTCAAGGGATTGGTACAGAGATTAATAAGAAGTATTTTTTCTGCCTTAGGTAACATAAGAAATTAGGTTAGAGCAATTATGTGTGTTGTTGTTCTAACATTTCCTTGACATGGAGACCTTAATTAACAGACTGCATTTTTCAGGAGTAGCTCTTAGATGGTTTCAGCAATGACCTTGTTGTATTACCAAATATCTATCTCCAAAATAAAAGAATAAATTCTGACAATCCTGGGAAGGTGAATATTGTTACTATATCAAGACTTAAGGAATTTGGTTTATGGTACAATAATAACATAGCATTGTTAGCAAGATGAAATCAGCTTAGTGGTCACAAGAACAAAAGTGAAATCAAGTTAAGATTGTTTCTCTGAAAGGAAAAGATAACTTGACAGACAGTAATCAGGAGTTATTTTGTAAATGGATTTGCTGATGCTTTTCAAAGGCATCAAAAAGGCTTAAGTTATTCAAAATAAAAATTATAATGTTTCATTTTTAAATACTTGTCAATTAAATTTATCATTAAAGTGGACATTATGTCATACATATAACATGCAAGAAAAACTCTTCTGGCCTTATTTTTGGAAAATTTGAAACCTGTTTCTCTTTTTAATAGAAAAAATGAAAGCAAGATTTCTGTTCCAATAAAACAGTACTGAGGTTTATTTTCAGTTTGACTGAATATTCAGGTAACACTGAAGAAATTATTTCAGTGGGATTAAAGAAATTAGCCCACAGCTGGGGGCCAGCTTCCACAACCATTTCATGTATCTTATATTTCCTTTCTGATGGATTGATGCTGATACACTTTGAACCCACTTAGAGTTAAGTCTTCTTTCGTCCCTACACTGTTGATTAGCTTCAGCTTCTGAGCTGGAACGAGCAGCAAGAAAGGCAGAAGACCTTGCATCTTGATCATGAAAACAAAAGCATGTTCAAATAAGACTGATCAGCACTGCAAAAGAGGAAATATGTGAGCTAGATGAGGCAATATTTTTCCAAGTAATCAACCTCCTCCAGAAAGAAAATGTGATCCTGAGGTCTCATATTAAGACAACAAAATTATTCTTAAGAGCTGCCTAAAATTATGAAGCCTCCAAATCTTTATGTGATATTGTTGCAGCATTTGTAAGATCTGATTCACTGGTTGAAGTGCAACTCCCTTCTGCTTCAGCTCACCAGCTGAAAACACATCCCCATGACAACCCAGGAGCCACGGAGGAGAGCACAACGCCCAGCCTGCTGCCAAGCACCACAAGAGCCTTCCCCCAAAGAGGGACCTGCCAACCCACAGGAGCACATTTCTGTCACTGCTATGGGACCTGGACATGTGTGTGTCGCCCTGGATTAGAAAATTTAAACAAGAATGGCATTAGGTGCATGCCAACAACCCTAACACTCAGCCAACATTTTAACTTCAACTGTGACAATACCATCTCTGCAATCTAATACATTATTTGTGTGAATAGTTCAGGAAAATTAAAAAGTTATTTAGATGCACCAATGTCTACCTCCTGCTTGAGCAGGATCAGTGACCAACCCAGACTTGCAGTATGAATGCATTACATCTCAGACCAGGGAAGCTGGTTTTCCTCCTCAACAATATGCAAAAGAAATCTGCTAATGGTAAGGTTTGAGTTGAATAAAACATTATAACTGCATTTGTCTAGATCAACACTGCAGACAGATTATATTAATTTCACCACTAAAAGCAAAATAATTAGCTACATTTATCACAAACGACATCAAGCACTGTGTATCTCAGCAGTTGTACTGCTCCTTCAATTTTCTGCCTCTCTGTTACATAAGCTCTACTTTGCAGCTCCAGGTGACAGAAGAAAAACCCAAATTTATATCACTTTTGTTGCCTACATTATAGCACAAAGAAAAATATGCTGGGAAAAATTGGTAAAAACACTTGGTATACTATTTTGAAGTAGTTCCATTTCAGTAATTTCATAAACATAGTCTCATGATCCACTTTGGGCAAGGACTAAATGAGTTTGGCAATCAGAGTTACCCAAGCATTGAAATGATCCCTGGTTAAAATAAAACATGACTGTAATAAGTTCAAGGTAGTTGGTACTTGTGTGCACTATTTCATCCTCACCAAATATGACAATTAACTCACATGGTGAAATCCCAGCTGAAAAGAAACCAAGAGCAAAGCCTCATTACCTTGAGACCATGGTGACCTTTAACTCTCCTAAAGACTGCAAAAATCCTATTAAATCAGAGTACCCTTATTGCAACATTATGGTGAGTACATACAGCTTGCCACATATTTTCTTGACCAATACTTCCAGAAATTGGTTCCAGAAAACAAATCCTACCATCTCTGTCTTCAGGGGCTGGCAGGCTCCCAATTCAACTCTTCCCAGAAAGCATAAAATCACAATCAGCAGAGTTCAGCTGGCATTTTGTGTCAGCTACAAAGAGACAAAGCTGCTGGTCAAATATTCCATAGCTATTGCTGCTTGGCTCTTAAAAAAATTCTCATGTTTAGAACTAGAGTACAAGATTGAAACTTGGTATTTTCTAACACAGTATTTTTCAATCATCTCTCCTGACAACTTGTTCTGGTTTGTGTGCATCATACTTCCTATAATTTCTTAATTTGGTAAGTTCACAGTATTCATAAACTCATACCAATTATACAGTGTAATCAATGACAACAATCCACTGGGAAGTCAGGCTCTAACTCTTCGACATCTTCTATATCCCTTAACCCTTCCTTGTCCATATCCACATTCATCACCTGTCATGTGAACCAAAGCCACCCGCAAGAAGTGATTGACAAAGCTGGTTCCTGCAATTCAGAGTGACACTGCTATGCATGTGCTTTTCAGAAGCCTTTTAGGACACACCAGTTTCAAAGATGCCTCCCAGGGAACAGCACATGGATGATACCCATAGAGTACCAGCCAGCTCCTGGGAGCTGCCCCAGCTCCAGGCCGTTGTCGGGACCTGGCACTCAGGGAGAGCCCACGCACTACCTGTGCCCAGCAGCCTGCAAATCCCATCTGTCTCCTTGACAAGCAATTTCATATTCTTTCTAGGAAGGATTTTAGGACAACAGCCAAAACACACTCTTTGCATTGTTTCTGCCTCATGCTGTCACCACAAGGCCACATGGGATGGCTGGAGATGGGGACCTACCACAGAGCAAATACAAAGTACCTGGGATTTCCTAATGGACATGCAACCAGGGCAGGACACACAGGAAAAGCAGGCCAAGAAGCCACCCAGGCAGTGCTGCTGTTCCACATGGGAGCGTGGAGCCAGTGCCACCAGCTCACACTGCATACTGAACCCACCCCGGCAAGCGCCACAGCCTGCACGGGCTGTTTCAAATGTTGCACCAAGTGCATTCTGGGGTGAAAGTCTAATTTTTCAAGGCAAATTAGACACACAAGGACTCACATTAATTACAGGTTCTGGGCACTAATCCATGAAGACAGGTGCAGAAACCACAAGTTTTCTGCTGCTTCAAGAGTTTTGCAATGGCAAGCCAGAATCAGTGCGTGGTCTGTCCCAGGATACAAGACCTTCTGTGTCTAAACAAGAGCAAAGCAGCACAAAATAACAAACATTCACATGCGAGTGCTGCTCGGAACTTTACTCTGAGGGAAACTCTGCTGGCTCTGTTATCAACAAATCCCTCTCTTGGCCTTCTTCAGTCTTTGCATTTATTTCATACATTCATTTTATCAAACAAATAAGAGCTCTACTACTGAAATGATCAGTCTAAACATACAAATGTTTTTAGAGAAGTTTTTATTAGCTCCTATTGAAGAGTCAGAACAGGCTAAAACAGCATTCCTGCTGAGTCACATCAGTGGGCTGCAAGTAAAGAACCTTTGAACACCACCAACAAAAATGTTCTTCATAAGAGGCTGCTTACTTACCATTACACTCTACCAGATAAAGCTTGGAGAACTTGTCTGAAAAGGTTACTGTGTTCTCCATTCCCATCACCTGCACCTACACTGGTGGGACCAGGGTCAATCTGAGAAGTGACAGCTTTCCTGCTTTTTCTGAGACCAAGACCCAGTTGTATAGCTCCTGTTCTGGCTGAGTCAACACAACTCCCTCCAAGGCCAAAGAAGCCTGATCTGGGGTCATTAGGCAGAGGCATTGCTACTGAGGGTGTTTCTCTCCTCCAGCAGCTGAGTTCAATGCCATGTTCCCAGCCTTTGCCAGATGAAAAAAATACCACCAGTTTCTGGTCTCCAGCTGATGCCAAGGCAGACACACAACACAGTCTCTTTTCTGATACAGATAGGGATGAAGGTCCCACACACTTGTCTCACCCATTCCTGCAGCTGACACAAATCCAAGAGAGAGGACAACAGGTGAATTCCCAGAGATAATCAAAGAGACAAAATCAGGCAGCAGTAGGAGAACATATTTAATAATCAGCTAATCCCTTTTCTCTTCCTCTTGATCAACAGCCCAGACCTTGGAAGTAGCTTCAAAACAAAACAGGACCAGCGCAAACCTTAAAATGAATGATTTCAACCACTAAAAGCAACAGACTAGCACATTATAACTTCCCATACACCTTTCCCTCAACCAGGCCCTTAATGTGTTTTCAATTATGTGAATAATTTACATAATGAGGTTGCATCCAATGTAGGTTTTTTTTCAACTGGTCAAAATTAGTACTAACTTGAAAAAGTCTGCTGCCACAATGATTTCATTTCTGAAGGCAACTCCCTAAGCCTCTCTGGTTTCAATAGTTGGAGTTATCTAGGACAAATCTAGGACAAATTTAGTGTAATTTGGAACTTAAAAGGCATTCTCAACCTAGCATTTTTACTAGTATTTCAACATGTATGTTGGGAAGTTCCAACATACAAGACAAATGCAAGCTCAACTCCAAAAATCTTCACTGTGTACAACTGCTACCATTCAGGCATAAACAATTCACTGTGCTGCAGCATCTCTGATTCCAACCTTTTTGTAGGGAATTATGTAACATTTTTTCATCCAAAACATATTATTGTACTCCTTTCCCACCGGACCATGCCCAGCCTGCTGCAGCTACAGAGTTTACAGAAACCTCACAAGTGCTCATAAAGTGCCAATTATAATCTCATTCTTTTTAATTTCCCCTGTTCCAGTCCTTGCCATTTTTTTAGGAGATGGGCCAGAAGCTCTTCAAAAGGATTTAGTTACTGTACAACAGTCCCGTTCAAGTCAGGAAGAGATACAGATGGCCTTCAGTGATTTCTTGTGTTCAAGGGATGCCAGCTCAGAGAACAATTGTGAATGGCTGAAAGACTGACTTAAAAACATCTTGATAAACAAATACACCAATAGCCCTTAAATGAATATGTTTGCTAATAATGAAATGCATTTAGCTTCCCAAAGCTGGAATGCCAAAGATGCAAATGTTCATTAAAATCTAAAGGCACTATAATCAATACAAGATGCAACACTAGTTAAATTAGCATAGTCTAGAGCTCAAAAGGACAAAAAGATCTACAAATCTGCATTTTTGTTTAAGTTGCATTGCATATTAAATTCCGCTGCTCACAAGCCAAATGCTGTGTGCTTCACTGATATTAAATTGTTCCAATGAAGTCAATAAAAATACTTGTGTCATGAAATAAAAATAATTCAGCTCTATGCTAACAGAAAACTTCAACCAGGGAAAAATGTTTCTTCTTTAAATATCACATGAAAATGTAAATTAAGCAGTGGGCTGGTGACTGCCATGTAGTTTAAATGAAGACAACCAAGGCAGATTTAATTTTGAAAGCCAGGAAACTAGGATGCCTTCTGTAGATTTGAGAAAATACGATACCAAATACCAGTATGACTTACCTAGAGAGCAACTGGTACTTCAGTATACTGCAGGCAGTGAAGATGCTTCAGCAGCGTTCAGAAACATCCCTACAAGCACCTACAGGGATGCTTAACTCAATGCCTAAAGTTTCATATATTTCTGTGCAATATGCAAAACATTTCCACTATATAAGGATGGAAATACCTTGTAAGAAACTTCTGTTCCTACAAGAAAATACAGCCCTGCAATCTGAAAGGGCTGTGAAATGAACATTAACTGCACTGAAGCCATCACTGCCCTCTTAACATCAGTAACCAGTCACAGACATCTGGGTGCAGACTGAAATAGAGACGAGAGCAAAGGCTCCCCAGATGTCCCTGATGCTGCCCCTGTCCATGGCACTCATGCTGTCACCCCCTGCAGGGAGGATCCAACATGGCCCACCTGGAGTGGCATCCCAGAGGGATGGGCCTTTCTAGGTGTGTTGACCAAAACAGCTCCCAGCAAGTTTGGAGCAGGGAATGTGTTGGTTCATTCCATTTAATTCCTAGACATGTTAGGAACCCAGGAATAGAAAAATATACCTGGAAATTATCTGAAATGCAGTCCAGCCATGAAAAAAGGCTCTGACTTTTCTTGTTTTCCCTTCTACTAAGCAGGTCTTGCAAGAGAATCAGCTATGGTACCTCCCTGCACCAGAGTGCAGTGTGTCCAGTGATGCATCCATCCACAGCCTATCAGACTGGAGTTGGAGAGCTGTAAAATCTGTAAAGGAGCTTTTGGAACTGAAAGGCCCCTGAAGTAAAAGGACTTATTCTGATTAACAAACAAATCCTATTCCAGCTGTGACAAAGGAATTCATTCTTTCTTGCATGAAAAGCCACGTATTTTTCTAAAAAAACCCTTCTTTTCTACCTTGCTGGTTATATATATGGTACTTAAAATAACTTTAACTAAAATCCATTTATCAGGTTACTTGGATTTCTAGAATACATAGAATTTCTAGCCAGAATTCCTGTTCCATTTTTCCATTGTTTGGCAGTAGAAAAGAGTCACTGAATCAATTCATTTGGGGCCTGATCAGAAACCTTGCAAATACCTACAGTGAGATTCTCTGGCTAGGATGTATCAGTTTTGTCAAATGAATCCATCTCATTAATCTGGTTTCCCCTCCTAGACAATAGTTAGAGACAGACACTCCTGGGCTGCACGTCACATGACTCTCAGATGTCTAAAAAAAGGATCAGGTGAATCGTGTCCAAGGAAAAACTGTTCCTTTGTTATGTAGGGATCCGAGTATCATTTGATCAAAAGTAGACACCCAAACTGCTATCTAACCTTAGACAAGATGATCTACAGCTTCAGCAGCTCTGACCGAGCCCATCCAAGATTTCTGTGCGGCCATTAGCCTAAATAATATTCTCCACTCAGTTGCCAGGACTCATCAGGGTTAGTATGAGCTGAATGTACCTCTTCAGCTCTACTGCTAGACAGGGCTGAGTTATCACAACCAGTTCTATGGGAAATCTCTTTTGTGTTCTATATTCACATTTCAAAAAATATACAGAAGAGAGACGCCAAAACAGAAACGTTTTGTTTCAATATCACTTTTTTTAAAATTAAATGCTACATGCAATACAAGCTCTTATATGTTGGACTGAAAATTTCTGTCAAAGTAGCAGGAATGCATGAAAATCCCGGCTCAAATCACACTGTGGTGCCTTCATTCCTGTGTGATCTGGCTGATCTTACAGCAAGAACCTTGCAGGTAACCTGCAAAGCTCAATACAGTTTGCTCTCACACAGACAGCTTCATATAAAGGCCCTAGCTATCACCAGGCAGTACTTCTGGGTGTATCTATATGGAGAATATTCCCTCCATAAGCTTACACAATTATGCTTCTGCAATGTTGCAACAGCCAACAGGACAGTCAGTATACAGCATATTTACATGTATTTTCAAGAAACAGGTGAAAGGATGCACACAGGCTAGATAAATTAAACAGTTCAACAAAAACCACAGGCGTTCTGAATTTCATTCTTTCCAAATTAATAATTCAAAGATGCTGAGCACCTGCATTTCTTACTAACAGCAGTGGAACTGCTTCTTGAGTGCTTCTTCTGCACTCAAAAGACATTTACCACTGGTACAATAAGGAGGATATTATTTGAGTGATGATCTGGAGAGGTCTTATCCCACAAGATGCCAAGTGCTTCCTGTGGTTTGAGAGTGACTCTTGTGTAGCCATGAGATCTGTCAACACTACAATACACACACCTTCCTCACCCTGCCTCCCCCCTCCACGATGTCTGCTCACCAGGACTTTTTCTGACCCTGGAATGCAATGTCTTTGGGGTAAAAATAGCTTCTTTTTATACTTTTGTATAATAAACTGGAGTGACCGGGCCTGACACTGACTGTATTAAACATAAATAAAAATCAGCACTGCATATCTATATTGCTCTGTCAGGAGAGATTAATTAGAACCATTCATATAATGACAGGGCTCCTTCTGTCTCACCTCAAATGTCACCAAGGCAGCTCACACTAGATGTATCATTTTATTTCTGACCCTACCTGTTCATAGCTGGGGGAGATAATAATGCATCTCATGTACCAGCTTTCATTTCTCATGTCTATTTATATTGTAAACTCCTATGACTGCCCCTGCCTCTTACTTTCCACAATGCTCAACAGCAGTGGTATGAACTACACTCTACTGTAATTAAAAGATCTACACCATTTATTATCTCCAGATCAGAAAAATGCCCAAGGTGGCTTAGCAAGACCAGATCTCTTACACACCGATGGCAGTATACTCCTACCTAATAAACAGCCTAGATAAAATTATAAAAGTTGTAATAAGAAGACCAAGGGGAGGGAATGAAGATGACAATGCAGTTGCCAGTAAACCTGAAAGTCCCTTGAAGGAAACATTGGTGGTGACAACCACTACTCTGTTTCAAAGGTATTTTTTTTAATTTAAATTCCCAGATTGCACATAAAGCTTCAGGAAATGTGAAGATTTCTTCTGTTGGGTAGGAATGCACCCATCACTGTGCACCAGGATTTGATAGCATTAAAACAACAGGTCTTGCACTGGCTTGAATACATTAAAAAGTAACACTCCACTTAAATAATAAAGTGCTGCAATACCCCTGGCAAAATACTAATCTATGCAGTGAAAGCCAGGCAGAAAGAAAAATGTGTCTTACCACATAGTAAATAAATTTAAAGTGTTTAGTAAACCTTTATAAACAGCAAGATTTGAATGCCATGACAAATGCAGCACTGAATCAGCCTGGAAGAATGGCAGGTTGAGGAAGCACAACCCCCAGGGACAGAGGGCCCACCCTGTGCAAGGACCCCCTCCCAAGACTGATGGTTGGGATGCAAACAGCACATGAAGAACCAAACCTCCTCTGCTCTTGCAGGCCCTCAGCCTGATGTCAAGATGAGTAGATGGAACTCATTCTCCTGCATGGCTAGGAAATCCTGAAACCTCCTCCATGGATAGGATAATGTGCCAAGGCAAGGCAGGCTTTTTGGGTGGTCCGGGGGAAGGGAGAATAGGCTGCATCATTTGCATCAGGGCCTACTGCTCAGCCACCTCTATATTTAAATTTAAAAAAAACTTAAAAATTAAAAAAAAAAAATTTAAAAAAAGACATCATATTTCATGACAAGGACATAATCAGACAAGCTTGCTAAAACACAAGGGGCCCTTGTGACAATGGACATAACACAGATGTCAAAAATGGCACAGCTAGCTATTGGTAACTGTAAAATGAGGGATTTAATTGCCCCAATGATCAAAGAGGTAGAAATTGCTCTTTACAAAAAATGTTTCAGGTTCCACTGTGTGCATCCAGACAGCTCTTATCTGTGAAACTCTGTAACATCTCAATTACCAATGCCACAGAGACCAGACCAGCTTCTCAGCTGTACAGCCTGGCCCAAGACCATAACCCTGTGCCAATATGCAAATTGACCGTCCCATTGCTAATGATTTAGAAATGCTAAATTTTTGGCAAGTTAACAATAAAAAGAATTTGAACTACATACATTAATACACTAAGGCAGCATGTATTGCAATCCCCCAGGCCCATGAGCAACTATATATATTAGGCTTTGGAGATACTTCTTTTTGCATAGTTGAAAGGTCTGAAAAAATAACATTAGGGCATAAGCTGTTATCTTGTGTCACATGGCAATGAGGTTATTTGGAGGTTAATAATTTTGGGGTTATTATTCTCAAATACAGTTCTTATTAAAATAGGTTCTCATAAAAACATACACAATGACAATTCCTGGGTGTATTTAAATAAAATACAGCTGTATACTGGGGATTTGGTGAAGAGCTTTTATCACTATTTATGGTATTAAGTGTTTCTTCATCTCACAACTACAACATCCATGAGAAAGAGAAAGACATATCTAGGTCCTGCTACTAAAATTATCTATCAGGATAAAGCAGCTCTGATCTCAGGGTATATTTTCTGACTTGCCTTTAGCTAAGACATTCTTTCTAAGAAAGGAAAGCTAAGGAAACCCAGCCTAAAGCTGCATGTGAAGCTGTGAGCCGTGCTGCCTCATCTGTTCCCTTCAGGCATTATCCAGGGAAAGGAGCAGCCACCCAAGCCATGCTCCCATTCCGTTTGACTCAATTGATGAATATAAACTCTCATGCCTCTGCTTGAGGAGCTCTGACCATTTTTAATTGCCAGTTATTTTCCAGAAAACTAATTATGTTTAGTGCTTAGAAAAAGCATTGTCAAGATCAATAACTTTTCAGATCTCCTGCCTTTTTCACATTTGAACTTTACTCAGCCAAGGTTTTCCAAGCTTTCTTTGGAAACCATTGTAAAAGTGTTATTCCTAAATTCTGAATTCCTCTAAAAGTTTAACAAAATACAAAAAGCCAATTCTCTTTCTTTAAATAGCATAAAGCTGAAGGAGAGCTTCATACAGAGTCTAAAATATTTAATTTATGCCCAGCATAAAGTAAAAGAAAAAAGATTAAGTATATACACTTCTGAATTAAATATATATACATATAACCAGAAACTTCATGAATATTTACAACAAAGGACAATAAATAATTATTAAATGTGCCATTCTAAAATGCAGCATTTAATCTGATGTGTCCAATGATTAAAGTTTGTGTCATAAATTGTTGCAATCAACTCAATTAAATATACAGTATTACTTGGTTATGTTCATTCTAAAATTATATATACTGCAGCTGTTAGTGCCCTGGTCACATTTTTGAGACCATCCTCTCTTTTCAGCATGAAGCAGCAAATGCAGGAGAGCATTTTCCATTGTCTTCCAGCTCTTTTGGAATTGGGAACACCAATGCCTACATTTCACTTAAGCATGGGCATTTCAACCAGTAGGAATATGTGCAATTTCAAATTTAAGCAGAATCATGGCTTAGCCGTTCACATGTAATAGTCAGAACATAAATCAAATCACACTAAAAAAAAAAAAAGTCCTGTTACATTTTTATTTCTGCCAAAATTAGCCATCATTGCAGCCTGCTAGTCACAACCTTGAACACAACCCACATGAGACACCATCACTTTTAGGCCCAAGACTTTTTCCTGATGCTCAAAATTATTCCAATGAGTTTCATGTGAAAAAGGCACTGTCTTCCTCCCAAACATTGTTATTTAAACTGGGTAGTGAACATATTCTTAATGCTTATTACATGGGGCCCACTCTGTTAAAAATGCAATTATAGAATGAAAACAGAGGTCAGGAGCAGCTGACCAAGGAATTTAAGAAGTGTTTAAAACTGGCAAGAATGAAGCATAACAAACCACCCACCTGGGAATATTCTGGCATTTGTGACTGAATGGACACCTCTGTCTTTATCACAGCTACCACAGTATTTATTAACAACAGATACGTAGCATATGGAAGGAAAGAGCTGCTCAAACCCTAATCCATTGCCATGCAATATGCAAAACCTGACCCTTTAAGAAGCACCTAAAAGCCTCCTATTCTGGAGAACATCCTACCCTGAAGAAATAAAAACTGCATCATTACCCAGAAAACACTAAGTGAGCAGCAGTAGTCATAAACAGAAATAAAGTGAGAGTTATTCTTTGTTCAATTCTGGACCGCCAGGGAAACGCCCCTGTGAACTCCACTGGGCATTCTCAAGGCAACTTATATGAAACAAAAACACCAGATACATATGAATCAAATTAGTCTTTTACTTCCTTACCACAAAACATCGTTTCCAAATAAAGTAACCCTTGCTGTGCGTAGTTACACAGTAATACTTAAAATCTAGTTTAAATTTTGAGTTGGAATGTATTATCACTCAGTGAGAACTACACTAATCACTGTAATTAAGTCTCTACTTAAACAATTATTTTGGTATTAAAACTGTTTTCCACAGCCTTAGTTTTAATGCTATTAATCTACTGTGAAGTTCCTTTCATTAAGCAAGAACAAAACTTTTGTTGAGAAACTTCTTAATCACACAGTAAACATGTTGGCTCTAATGCTGACTTTTACGGTCTTAACAAGAAAATCTGTTTCATTTACTTTGGATAACAAGGAGACTTCTGACACTGTTACATCTCACTGCACACGAGCATTTTGCTTTGCAAAAGACAGAGAATTCAATTCTCATTACAGCCACCTACACTTGAATAATCCCAAGTGTGGTCCTGTACAAATGTAACCAAGGCCAGTTTTGCAAGACCAAGTTTCCCCATCAGAGTGCAGCAGCAATACCATGCCTGAGGAGCAATAACAAGATTGATTTAAAATCATCACCACGGATCTTCCCTGATTTTCCTCTCATTGATCCAAGTTACAACAGACAACGTCATTCCAAAATTCTAACAAAGACCAAAAAGGAGGCAGCAATCAGAAAGCATTTTGCTATCTGAGCAATTGACTCTAACTTTCCAACCCAGCCTCATTCTTACAACCTACACAGTGAATTAAGAGTGTATTCCTTAAATACTGATCAGTTCTGTCTGTAGTTATGTTCTTATTACAAGATTACTGCAATAAACTTCTCCACATTGAATTTTACCTTCACTGAATGAAAATTAATTAGGCGCACACTAAACAGCATCCAAAATTCAGAGGTTATAAAAGTTTAAATGCCGTATGTAGACCCTGTTGAAGTCTTCTGGTTAATTAACTCCTTTTCTCTTGCAGTGCATGCCACATGCTTTAGATCATTTTAGTCACATTATCTTCAGTAAATTTTTCCATTTCCAGTGTGTAAGGAGTAATATTCAAGACTAAACTGTTTATGCCTCTGTAAGTTATGACCTTAAAATACAAGAACTACTTAGTTTTATTACCTTTGGTTGCAGCATCTGACTTCTGTCTCATGACTTCTACTACGTGACCAAAAAGTAGAAGGCAGCAATATTTTTAATATAGCATATATACAAAATTATTTACATCCTCAAGCTATTGGATAAAGTGTGAAATGCCTATGTTATATTATAGCTGCCATTAACATTCAGGTGTAGTCACAACCTACTTTATTGTGTTTCATGAATAAACTAATCCCTGAGGGGTCCTGTTATGGTCGGGCTTACACATGGTAAAGCAGAGGGCTCAAAGAATTTTAGACATTGAGCAAAAGTGAGCTTGAAAGACACCCAGCACTTCACTAAAATCCAAGATGGAAAAAGAAGAAACATTCCTCCTTTAGGAAAATTACATATAATCTGCATGTATGTATGGGCTACATTCCTACCACAAGGACGAGGACGAGGACGAGGACGAGGACGAGGACGAGGACGAGGATGAGGACAGGACAGGACAGGACAGGACAGGACAGGACAGGACAGGACAGGACAGGACAGGACAGGACAGGACAGGACAGGATAGGACAGGATAGGACAGGATAGGATAGGATAGGATAGGATAGGATAGGATAGGATAGGATAGGATAGGATAGGATAGGATAGGATAGGATAGGATAGGATAGGATAGGATAGGATAGGATAGGATAGGATAGGATAGGATAGGATAGGATAGGATAGGATAGTTCATTGGGAAGGATGTTCTAGGCCAACTGCAGTATTCCAGTTTTTCCAGCAGACCTTGAAACTGAAGGTTTTTCATAGCTGATGCATCAGTCATTAAACCTTGCACACCACAAAAGAAATAGCACAGTTTTCCTTTAATGAAAATTCTTTTTCATCATGGTGAGTAATTTTAGGCTTCAGCAACTTGCATTCTCACTTTCAACAGAGCCAGTAATATGTCCAATTTCACTTTCAAAAAGCAGCGCAGTATGACAAACCTCCACAGAAAAGGTATTTGAAACAGAAATCTCCAGTTCTATTGGGATCATCACCATTTCAATAAAGAAATTATCCTTGCAGGGAGAAACACAGCAGGGGTTGGAGTTCTACACTACACGTGAGCCTCTAAAACAGCAACCTGAAGACTTTGGACTGCTCTGTTGTATTGACAGTTCTTAACTGATGAAGCTTTATCGCCACTAATGAAAGCATTACTGAGGAGTAGGCAGGGGAAGACAAAAAAACTTCAAGAAAATTTTATCATTCAGGTGTTACTGATGGGAAAGGCACCACTTGTGGAACATATGAAGTCATGGAGGGGTAACACAACAGTAAAACTGCTACTCCTGTATTTAGATGTATACAATGCTACCAAATCCCAAACCTATAAACCCTAAAATAGAAAGAGTCACGGATCTGCCTAATTTTGCTTTGCCAGCGTGGGGAATGATATCAGTGTGACTCACAGTGCACAAGCCAAAGAGGCAGCAAGACAGCTCAGAAAGGGAGCGAGGAGGGAGGAATTGCAGCCATTCAGTAACTCTCCTGCTCGGCATCGCTGTAGTCATTTACACATTTATGTTCCTGTGCCTTCATGTTCAAATGAAGAGGACATGCTATATTTAGCTCAAATCTTTTCTCATGACACATTTTAGAGTCTCAGTGGCAAATTGTATGGAAAAGCAGAGCAATTAGGAGTTAAAAATCTAATTGCAAAGGGTCTGTGCAAATACACAATCCTGAAATTGCATCTTATGGATAAAAACATTTGGTTTAGAAAACCCAGCTGGCTCATGTCAACCTTGTGAACTGATCCCATATAGAATTAATCCTGCTGCTTAATCCCATGCTTCAAAACAATCTTGAAAACATAATTTCACTTTTTAGATATTGTATTTCCATAGCATATGCAAGAAGGAACCAAAGCTATCTGACAAAGTAGAGTTCTCGTGACTGGACATACACTGACATGACACAAATTTTTTTATACTGTTTTTATCCTAATAACAATAGTGTAATTCCACCTCTGGCAACCACCTTACGAAGCATGTCTTCTTTTAGCCTTCTGTTTTGCCATTTAGACTCCCTAGAGTCAACAGAAAAACCCACCAATTAATTACACAGGAAGAAGTTGCAACATAAACACTGGTTATTCCTTAGGAGAAAGCAGCAGCAGTGTTAAATTAAAAAAATAAGATCCAGTGGCCACAGATAATGAAGCTATTGCAACATATGTATCTCCAAAGCTGTGTACATTGCCACATTGCAAGAGCTGAGCCAAATGAAGTCCAGCACTGACTCAGACCAATATTAGGAGGATGCTACCTTAAACACTCCCCTGTATCACAGCTGTAAATAACCTCACTTGAGGCCTTCATGGACAGACTGGCTAGCTGAAAGAAATTACACAGTATAATTGAATTTGAAAACACAACAGACACAGCCCAAATACTGCATATTTCTTTTTCCCACTATTCTCCAGTAAGGTAAACACAAGTCCTACACATAACAATAGACTCAACTAACCCTGACAAAATCACACTTGGGGGTCTGTAGATGGGAGAATGAGGAGAGGCTGGAAGAAGGAGAAGTATCTTTCCTCTCACAGACTTCCATCAGTTTTACCCTCCCAAGTAAAAACCAAAATCTAAGACAGTTATATTTGCTTATGATCAGATAACCATAAACTATAACAGAGGTACTCCATCAAGTATGAGGCTTCTTTTTTTTGTCAAGATCATTAATAGATTTCCAACTTTTTCAACACTTCACTACCAAAATACTCTTCTCCATATCAGCCTGGATATTTTTTAATGATAAAAAAATCCTGGATATTTATAATAATTAAAAAAATAATCTGCTTGAAAACAAGTTGACCCAGATGAATTCACTTCCTTCTGCCATTGCTGCTGAACTCCCCCTGGTATCTGGCTATTAAAGCAGATTCTGAGTAAGACACTCTAAAAGATCTCAGTTTCAACACAGCAATTTTCTTCTTAAATTTGTAAGACTTTTGTAAAAAGTACAATAATATAATGCCTGTTAAAAGCATGGGGAACAAGAATACATATTCTCTTAAAACACATTCCAGAGAAGAGAAGAGAAGGCAAACTGCAAAATTTGCAACTCCCTTTTTTGGATGAATCTGCTCTTAAATGTCGTTTCCTAATCTCTTGTTCTCATTTTCCTCAGTCATTTCAGAGTCAGAACAGAAATAGCCAGGAATATATGTTTCAATTTTTTAACCTTTGAGATATTTTGTAACTGCCTTAATTTCTCACTCCACCTCTTCACATCTCAAAGTCACTGTAGAAAGCTTAATAGAGAAACAATACATAGAAAATCAGGAACATTTTAATTCCCTATTGTTCAAATAAAGCTTGAATCCTTCAGATATAGAGGTACTGAGTTTCTCAAACTGTACAACTCTGGCTTATGTGCTGGATTTTGGATGCTGTCACCTACTAAGATACTTCATTTAAATGCTGAAGTGTAGTCAAAAGGCAAAAAGCCAACAAATACTAATGTATTCTCAGAGAGACAGGAAGTCAATGCAAAAACTGGAGCTGCCCAGTTGCCTGGAATATCACTTTCCTTAAGAACTATTTGCAGGACTTTACAGGAATTTCACCTAATTATTTGCAGGAATGAATGAACTGTTACACAGGATGAAGCCAAAGGTCCATCTAATTAAGGATATTTTCTCTAGCAGTTTCATATTTTATCTAACTTTTGGAATTACTATCCTCTCTCTTGCAAACACAAAAAACATATGGGGATTCACAGAAATTACTGTTCAGTGGATTAAAAAAGAATCAAACTAAAACAAAAGGAAAGACCTTTCCACACAAACAAAACCATTAAATTGTGAAACTCTACGCTGCAGAGACCAAAAGTATAAATGGTTTTATGGAAAAAATTTCAGGGAAGTTCATAGCTGACTATTGACCAAGATGACCAAGCTAACAGCTCGGAAAGCCTCTGGCTTGGCCAACTGCAGGAAGTTCAGGGGATTCACCAGGGAAGCACTGCCCTGTGTTTACCCCTTCCTAACAGTATCTGTGCTGGCCAGGAACATGCTGGTCTTGTCAGATCCAATACTTCTCTTCCTGTGGCTGGAAATAGCAACAAGGAGTCTGCAGCTCAAAGGACTGAAAACTTGATTTTCCCCTTTGTGTTGTTAATAGCTAACATTAACCCGTGTGGTGATGTGCGAGCAGCCAAAAGGGTTAGAAAGGATATTGATTCAAGAATATTTCTATTGGTGGAGAATCTTCCTAATTTTGGGCAGCACAAGACAATTCACATCCTGAAACACAGGAAAGAATTTTCCCTACACCTACACGAGATGAGTTTCTCAAACTTGTATGAATGCCTCCCAAAGTAATGGACAGTAAGTAGAATACTTTTAGGGATGTCCATATAAATAGGACCATAGCTGTACCAAGCTATGCTGCCAGCTGACTCACAGCCCTGCAACTGTTTTGCTCAGAGATCTGAGTGCTGCATTCACATGTACCAGCATCTGGTAGCCCCCACATCAGCTCTTTGTATCAATTCACTGAATCACAAAGGAATGTGGGCCAGCAGGGATTTTGGGGACCACCTAGTCCAATCCTCTACCCAAAGCAGAACTGATCAGAGCAAATTGCACAGGACTATGATGAGTTGGGTTTTGAATAGCCCTAAGGATAGAAACATCTCTACTTTGTTTATTGTCCTTTAGCAGAATTTCTTGTATTCCAGTTTGTGCCCATTGCCTCTTGTCCTGTCACTGGATACCATGGGAAGGGTCTGGCTCCTCCCATCAGACCCATCTTCCTCATGTCACAGATAGAAGTCAAAATTCAGAAAACCTGAAAGTAAAAAAAAGCCTCACTGCCAGATCCTGGACTAGAAAGACTGTGGTCTTAGGTGCCTGTCTCAGCTGTCTGATGCCTGCAGTTTGTATGGCCATCTCATCCACCAGCAAGCACCACTGAGGCTGAGCAGCTGCAAAGCAGTATGCCTGTAAGGGAGGAAGGGAGCAGCAAACTCTCTCTCAGGCAGAAAACTTACAGCTGGTCTCTTAAGATTTTTAAAACTCCAGATGATCTATTAAAGTAAAATAATCAAACACCAGTAACAACTTTTAACATCCCCAGAAGACAGACCATTCAACACAGAAAGATGAAATTACTGCTATATGATATTTTACTCCTCCAATAAAATATTTATAATATAGCCCCACAATACCACACAATATAAAAACACACCACCCTTTTCACAAAAGCAATTAAATAAATAAAATATAAACCAACTCAGTACCCTCCAGGCACTGTGACCAGCAGACCCAGATTCTCCATCATGGTTCTCTATCCAAGCACGCTCACACAGCCACAAGCACATTCCCTCCTCTTGTCTGTCTCTTCCATGGACACTTAAGTCCCATTTATGTCCTGGTGCTTTCCTGCACTGTTTTTTGCATAAATTTTAATGATTAACAGCAAGTGGTAGTGAAATATCAATGCTGTCAAACACATCTATTACCCTTTCTTGAAGCTGGACTGAGAAAGACGTTTTCCAGCTGTTTTAGTGCTGATAGTTTTTAAATCCACGTTCCTCTAAGCAGCCAGCTCATCTGTCACACTCACCCATTCTGCACCAAAGAGCAGCCCTGAACTCAGAGGTACAAAAGGTTGCTGAAATAAGGCAGGTGACAAAAAAGGCTAACCCAAACACTTAACTCCAACCCTGCTCTTCACCAACTTCAGCCAAGTATCGGTATTTTTCCAGCAGTATAAAACTATTTCAAAGCTCAACCGCTCTTAAGACAACTTAAATATACTTTTTTCCTTGTAATTTGTGAGCGGGAACACTTTAGCAATATAGCTGGAATGAATAAAAAATGGTAAGTTGGAAGAAAAAACATAACTGTGCACTGAGGCACAAAATGCCCTGACAAAAAGAAAAATACTCCAGAAATAACTTTGATAATACAATTATTTTTAAAATGTCATGTACGTAACAGAAAGACCAATAAAATTAAGATCCTCATGGAAGCAGCAAGTCTACTCTTTAGTTTTAACACACAAGGAGCTAAGGAACTGGCCCAGAAACACAGAGCATAAATCAATTTGGTGGAGAAGCTCTAAAATTTCAAATTCTTAATTTGTGCTCCCTCCCTGCTGCAGTCCATACAAACATGAGTTCATACCAAAAATGGAAAAAATGAATACAGGAAAAGGATAGTGCAAAAGTTAAAAAGGAACATTCCCACAAATTAGCACACTGACAAACCTGTGTAGATAAGATGAAGTAAAATGACAATTTGGTGGAGTCTCCAGGGCATTAGACAGCTTCCACTTAAAACTGCCATGTGATATCAAAAATTGTCATTGCTTCTGAGCAATGAGTTACAGTAGCACAAACTTTTCTATTCACAAATAATCTTTCACTGGGAAACCCACAATCCATGCAATTCTTTTTCTTTCTTGTTAGCAGGATATTGACCTACAAAATGAACAAACTAAATGAGAAAGGTATTTTTTGCTACAAACCCACATTTCTGGATCCTGTTCAAGGCAGCTCTCCAGGGCATTCCCAGTTCTCCATCCTTCCCGGAAGGCAGGACAAGCTCTGTGGGAAGCAGAGGGTGCTTGGCTTTGCTGCTCCCCTGCTGTCAGAATAGCTCCCCCATGCAACGAGCTCGTCAATCAGTGACAGATTATAAAAAGGAAATTAAATGTCACATTCCTGCAAGAACTAGGGGACAAGTGAGCTTACCTAGAAAACTGGGATAAGCACAGCTACTGACCTGTTAAGTCAACAAGGTCAGAAAAACGACAAACCCCTGTGCCTACAGGCAGGCTTTCAGCAGTCCCGTGCTTTCCCTTGGCATTTCCAGGCAGGACTCCATGGATAATGCTAAGGTGAGAGGGATAAGGAAGAGGGAGATTTATTCTCAGATAACCTTGACCCTCTCCTTCAGAGTAAATGAAGACTTTCTACCATGCAATGCAGTGCCAGATGTGGATGGGACACAGGGAGGACGTTACCCCAAATACCTTTATTACCTTACAAAGAATTTTAAGGCATTAGTTTTAATAACCACAAATTTTCAAACAGTGCTACTCAGCACCTGGAATGTGAATGGAAGGTATGGAAACAGCTGAGGTAACACGAGTTGCCAAGTAATCTGACTTGGACAAGATTCAAAGCACCTAAAATTGGTCTGGTTTTACATTCTTGGCAGGAGAAACTTGATTAAGAAAACCATTTTTCACTAGTTACTGCTTTTAATAAATAGCCTACTACTTGTAGCCTACAGAAACTGGTATAGTGACTAAGAGTGGGTGAAGCAGAAGAGAGGATGACTTGTCAGGCAGTTATTATTAGACACCTGATGTCAGAGCAATGATGGTTACCTCTGTGAAAACACTGCTCCTGAGCACGACAAGGTTCACCTCTCAGGGAGGGACGCGAGCAGATGGAGGCAACAGTCGCCCTCCCCTGCTGTTCCCTGGGGAATATTAATCCACTCTTCCCATTTTAAAACAATATTCAAATAACACATGACATACTGCCCCTCTATATTACCTGTTAAAAGCATGAAGGTGGAACGGCTTGCCCATGAACGTTGCGACCATCCCCTCTGACAAGGCCAGAGGTGACCCAAACCACTGTTGCAGAGCAGCCTGGATATATCCTACTGTTTGCAAAAACCCTGTATCTTTGACAAGGTAGTGAATGCATCTTCTCACATCTGATATCATCTACTGGCACTTGCCAGATCAGAAAAGAAAAAAAGACTGGAGTGAGGAAGATAATTTCTGTTGTAAGGAAAGCTTTATCTTCTCAGACATTTGAAAAGCTTACTGAAAATCCAAGAGCAGCAGGATGGATAGCTTGTTAGACAACCATTATATTGATAGAGAACATCTGAATTTTGAGAGCAGCACACAAAGCCTAAACTCAAGTAGTCCACTAGAAATGAGAAACCTTCTGCAAATGGAATCCAGACACAGAACGTAGATAAAGTAAATCTTGGCTATCACTACCTTTGTACTGAATCTCCACCTTTCAAGGGCTAAAACATAAAACATTCAGAGAACTGAAGGCAGTAATATCCTAGGTTTTAGTCAGATAGGTGGCTGCCTCCTGAGCACTGGTCTGTGCTCTCAGCCACACCTCAGGCACAGCCAGCAGTGCCCAGAGCCCCCAGAGCTGCTCAGCTGCACAACAGCCAACAGCTCCTCCCTCCCTATTGCTTCTCCAGCTTCCCCCCTCCTCCCCAAATCAGGAACAGGGTCTGTCTGTCAGCACATCCTGAATTAAGCAGTCAGTTTGCTTTCTCATCTTCCACACACAATCACACATTTGTCCTCAGCTGGAGACATGGGGTGAAGTCAAAGTCAGGAGACTGATCTCTACTGTCAAGTAACCAAGATAATTTTAGCTCTGATGTTCAGAGCTGAACTAATGTTCAGCTCTACTCCGGCCGACTTAAGAAAATTTTTAAGCTTTTGCATCAGACCAGGCTGGGGAATGACAATGTCCTCACTTCTGCACTGGGAAGTCACTCCCATCCAAGTAGCTTGGACTGGTTGTGGCAACACTGGGATGTCAGTAGCCAGCCAGCACAGCCCACCACCAGCAAGTTGTCTCCATCAGGTAGATTTTTAAATGTCCTTCGGCACATCCAGCTGAATTAGGTCCCTGGCTTACTTTAACAAGTTATCCAGTACTTACAATAGCTTAAATTCTCCTAATCTGCTGGAGCATTTTTGGCAAGTAGCAAAAACAGTGAATCATCCCACATTATCCCAGAGAGACTTCATAAATAAATCCTCCTATCTGAGGAGAACTTGCTGAAGGCTTTTTTATGTGAAGGAAACTATTTTGGTCCTGTAAATAAGTAACAATGATTCAGTCCAATAAATGAGCCATTTGCTTTTTCATGCTGATCTTTACTAGAGAATGATAGGGCTGGTATACTGCTGTACACCTCCACATTTCATTCATTCCCCTACAGCAACCTACCAAAAGAGAGAGAAAAATTGATATAAACTCTCTCTTTTTTACATGTTTTCAACTGAGTCTTGTGTAAGCTCATTTTTATTTTAAAAGCCTCCCAAAGCAGAGGTGACTCAGCAGTCATTACCTCAGACATCAACATAAAATTAGAGATGTTATAACAATTATGTCAATTAAATTAGCTAGACATCTTTAGCAATTCTGATTATAACCAGATATTAAATTTCAGACTAATCTGAACTGCAATCAAAGCCCATATTTACATCCTAGATGAATGCCAGATAGAAATGTCAATTAATTTGTATATATTGTTTGAAAGACCAATTATGATCATCAGGCACAGTGTTAGACAGTAGCTGTACAAGTCACAAACAATCTGATTTCAAAGAATATTTTGTCAATTTCCCTCTTTCTGCATTTTCACATTTGTTTGCTTACTATTCTGTAGGTGGAAAAAAGGAAAATACACCTATTTCAATAAAAGGTTTTGGTTTTCTTAAAAATGTTAAATAAGCTCTCAAATCCGGTAAGCCTATAATGTGCATTGCTGATGGCATATTAACTCTATTAATTATTCTTTGTTAGCAAAGTAAGTTGTATGAATCCAGCTGAAGTATAAAAGTCACTAAACAATGAGCATCTGTCATAAAACCGTGCAAATACATCATGCACAAAATCTCCAGTCCGTTCAGCCAACGGTGAAGATCCTCTTCCTCTGTCCATGATAGGATTTCTGAGCAATGAATGGGGCTTTCTCTTCAGCATAATCCTTTCCTAATTTAGCAACAGGATTTTATGATGTAATTCTGTTCTGAAGCTGAAACAATTTCAAGTCTCTCTTCACAAGAATAAAACTCTAATAACTCTGTCTTATTGACCTGCGAGTTTTGTAAACATTGAATTGCCTCTCTTTCCAGAGGACAACACCAACAAACACTTTCTCCTTGCCAGCTAATGTCTTTATATACTTACAGGGGTAAAGAGTATCTATAAAATTGCAGCTGACATACAAATATGACGTTGGAAGGTCTGACACTCACTCGGAGCTCATGGAGAGCTAAACAGCCTGTCAAGCCATTTAGCAGCAAATTGGATATCTTATTGTTCTAAATAGGATTGAAACAGGGCCTGTATTGTTGTACAGAATTAGGAGTGACAATGCAGATTACTCAGTTTTAAAAGGAAGAGAAAGAAATAACTGGACCTGAAACATAAAAAGGGGTTAACAGTCTTGCACCAAGAACCTTTCATCAGCAGAGAGGGACTTTTTTCTTTATAAATACATTTTTTTATAATGACAGGTAGATTTTATTTACACATAGGTAAAGGAAAAATTATCCCTGTGATATCTTTATAGGAAATTCATTGCTGGAGAATAATTGGGTGAAATATGGTCTCTGGTCACAACTTGGTGTCACAAAGCTCACTCCTACAAACCCAGTGCACAGCACTGATCCCTCCAGTGTGTACAAGGCCTGCAGCTGGGAAAACCAAAGACTTAAACACAGGGCCACAATTCCACATCACACAGGAGGATGAGGGGCAACCAACCTTCCACAAACACACCCCAAACCACCACCATCAACAACATCACCAAGTTTCCTCACACGAAATGACTGCAAGTAAAACAAAAATAGACCTCACCCTAAAATATCGCTAGTTCTAAATTTGCCAACTTCATTCCTATTTCTGTCCCTAACATTACACAGAGAGCCTCTACTCAAAGTGAAACATCACCACATGGGGAGCAGCCTCTATTAACAGGTGAGCAGGGCCAAGCAAAGCCCTGCAGACAGACTGACTGCACTGTGCAAACCTACCTTTCATGCTTCTTAAGACAAGTTGAGATTGCACAGTTAAAATGCATAATTACATACAAGAATTACAAAGTAATTTTGGACAGTGAAAATGCCAGTTTGTTCTGTGATGTTTTAAAGGAAAATAAACCTATTTTGACAACAGGACTTGAGAGTGGTATTTTTAGAATTCACATACGGCACAGCATTTCAGCCAAAGAAAGAAAGCAGCAAAATATTTCTAAACTGAAGTATCAGTGTGTTTGTACTCCATATTCCTGACTCATTCAAATCTCAAATGCTCAACTTTAATCTTCCACACAGTTAAACAATACTTTTTTTTGCTTTATGCATTTTCTTATCTGCAATAAAAATGCTTCATTCCATGTCCTTCCTATATGAACACTAAATAACTTTTTCATTAAACACAATTTTCTGCTATCATGATTTACACTGCAGTATCCTTCTGCTCAGCTTCTTTTTTTTTCCAAAATAGATCTAGAGTATCAGATTGGACTAGTCAGCTATTTGGTTCAATACCCCACCCTTGACAACAACTTAAAAATGTAAAGCTTTAGTGAAGCTTCAGGAAACCACTACACAATAATCTCCTCTTTGAGAAATTTCTTCATAAAACTCATTTATTTTCAACTAGTCTCAGCTCCCAGGAATAAGAGCATGTATTTGTAATCTCCACCACTTACTTTACTTGCTATAATTGAAGCCTCTTTTTGCTTACTTCACCTGAGTGCTACTATGATGTACATATGTTTTCTTGGAATAACTCCACAGAACTCACAGATTAATTTTATATTATGTGTGGGTTTTGCTTCCCTTTTTGTTGAGTTTATCCACACCTCGGTGATCCCCGTGTGATGCTCCCTGTGATCACACCTCTCACCTCCAGGAGCGTGTTCTGGGGACTTGGGATCCAAGGGAGGCCTTTGAACACAGGTCTGGCAGGATCCAAGACTGTTTGCAAGCAGATGGCACATTTGCCACCAGGCTTAACCAAGGCTGAACTGTGCATTGCTTACTGTGTATTGCTAATTCCTCCTCACAGAGGAACAGTGAAACCACCCCTCCGCCCTTGCTGGATTCTCTGACCCACCTACATTCCTCAGATGCACAGGACACAACTGCTGCTTGTAACATTTCAAACACAATAGTAAGGAATCCAATGACTCTTATAGCTCCTGGCCCTTCCCAAAATCATTTTAAACATTTAACTGTCCAATCATGTGTAAAATGGCCTTGAGGCTGCAAAACAATTGATGACATGTAAACCATATGAGTGAACAATATTGAGTGTGATCTTTTAATGGCACGGGGCTTTCTGAGTAAGATACAGCACTCTTCAAATCAGATGGAAAGAATACCCCTAGTCTGGAAGTGTCCAAAGCATATTTCCTGATTTGTACCCATTGTGAACAGGACACAAAGGAAAGATTTTCACTAACTGTAACACTGGAGCTTCCTTACATTAAACAAAACATGGTAATAACAAAAATTCCTAGAGACTGTCACCCTACTTTGCTTGTCAACTGAGCCTTTAAAAGCAAGTGAAGACAAATTAGGAAAATATCAGAAATTAAAATACAGTATTTTGAAAACTATTAAAAATGCCAATCTATGATCCATGGATACAAAAGATGAAATGGAAGTCCTTCATATAGGGAGAGAATTCAGAGTTTAAGCAAATTTCACCTCACTACTGAAGGCATGCAAATGTATGTAATTAACCAGGTCTCATTAGCAAGGTTTGATCTAATTTACAGTCTTGTTTTCAGTTTTTCTCTGAGTATCCCAAAGATAAAGATCAAAAAAGGAGGGAAAACTGAAAGATTCATCTTACATTCACAACCAGTTTTTCAGTAAAATTAAAGTGGGACACAATTGTCATAGTTGGTGACAGCCATTCCAAGAGATTCCAAGACTCCACAACTAAATGTAAAGCTATATTCTAACCCCAGTTCCTCCTCAAATACAATGTAAAGCAGTTCATTTTGCAACATAAACCAGAGCATGACTCCTCTTCAAAATGCCTTAATGTCAGTATTTCAGCTTTTACTTTTTCTATTAGGGCCAGAAATGTAACTGGGGAAAAAATTCTCAGGTGCTTCAAAATTTAACAATTTATTCAGGTTTTCATGACAGAGCTCTCGAGGACATGATGTGTTGGGTTACTTTTTTGCTTCACAAAGTAATCAATCAGGAGTAAATGGACTATAAAAATTTCATTTTAATTATGATCCAGTTTAACAGATTTATTTTATAAAATTGCTTCAACAGATACCACTTCCCACACAAAGGCCAGGACTAAGGACAACAGCTGGGGATGGCATGGGAAAGGAACCAGCACAGTGCACTGGATGTTAAGCACTCTACAAGAGATCAGCTGAGTTCTTCTCACTGTGGCACTTCAATTATTTGGAACAAACCAGCAGTACCTCTGCAGTGTCTGCACTACTGTTTATCCTTTCTCATCTCATTACTGCTCTCCCAACTAAATGCATTCAAAGGTTTTGCAAGCCTACATCTAACTTATTTTTCTATTTCCAAAGGCACTATCTAACTATAATGTCTGCTAAAGAGTGAGCACACAGCTGCTGCTTGGCAAAGCCTGGGATGGAGACTGTAGTATGTACATCAGCCATTATTTCACATTTCAATTTTCCTTCCAATCTACTTTACATTTTGCTAAAAAAAAGCAACAAGGCAAATACCAAAACTGCAAGCTCAGAACTTTTTAATCAGAGAAGAAATAAAAGCTTAGTTCATTCACATGGTTAAATACAGTAGTATTCTCCTCCTTTTCACAATCCTAATGGTGACACCTGGAATGAGGTTTTTTTCTTAATTTGGAAGAAAAATTAAGTCGGTCCCTAGAAGTCATCTTAGCCTGCTTCTGCACACTATTATTTTCCATCAGGAATACATGTCAAAAAGGGACTTTTTCTGGTCAGTTCTCACTCCTTGCATTATTTTATTCTACCCATTACCTCTGCAGCAGGGAAGAAAACAAAAAATTATCAGAGAGAAATGTTACAGTCTTTATAATCCAATGGTAATGTCAATGATCATTAAGTAAGGAGAGATTGTACAAGAAGTCTGTGTTTTCAAGTTCAAATGTTCCATTTTTTATTCAGAGTGATTACAGGCTTGATCCTTATGCAATTATTTGCTCTGTTAGGCACAAATTTTTGATGGCTTTGTCAGCCATTATAGTCAGCACTTGAATTAAATGGCAACACTGTATCAGAATGGAACACAGAAGCTCCCTCTTAAAGCAGGTGGCATCGGCACTCTCGAAACGTGTTCAGTGTTTCCAGTGATCTAGCCAATGTCAGTGTCAGGACTTAATCTTCTCCTTTCAAGCAAGTAAGTGCTACCAGAACCTTTTATATCTTTCAACCCTTCCTAAAGGCTTGCCATCCCCCTTTGACTTCTGACCACTCTTTTCTTACCTCTGTGCAGCTCAATCACCCACCAGGCAACGACTTCCAGTACAGTGAGCTTGGTTTACACCTTTCCTTTCTCCAACATGGAAAACTGAAGAAATGAACCTTCCTTGACATACTTCACTATTCCCTGCCTTCTTACCACTTATTTTTAATCTGGTGTTTGCTGTGTAAACAGGAAGTTCATCCAGTGGCTCCCACCTTGTGCTTCCCATGCGGAGTAACGTATCTCAGGGTCTGAATCATGCTGTCATTCAGATGTCACACACAGCCAGCCAGCCTCTGCTGACAAAGAACAGCCATGACTCCAAAGGGGTTCTTCTCAGAGAGCTTTACATGGAAGGAGACCTAGCCCTTGAGTAGTATCACCAGGTCACAGCCCCTTCCACTGTGACCTGTCCCAGCATGACACTGGGACAGCTTCGTGACCTGGAGTCTCTCACATCAGCCTGCTGAATTCCGAGCATCCAGCTCTTGGGCTTGGACTAACTTGCAAAAGGAAGCATCCCTTGCTCCCTTCTCATTTCCTTTGTGGATCTGTGTTCAAAAACATGAAAGGCCGGAGCCAGACATGCTATTGAACAGCCTTGAACTCAATCCATGGGTTGTAAAAGGAAGCCTTTATACCATTATGCAGGAAAACAAAAGAAGAAACACTTGAAAGTATTCCTTCACTTTTCTTGCACAGAGGAAAGTAACTCTTTGTCCCCAGACTCCATTTAGCTCTGTCAGATAAGGACTTTCTGAATAAAACAGCCGCCCCACACCACACAGGAACTTCTGACAGAATAGGCTGTACTTAACAATGGAAAAACAAAGGCAAAACTTACTCCTGTTCTTTCATGGGTTTTGAAATCTCAGTCAGGCATTTCAGCTTGGAGGCTCAGGTTTAAACCTCGAGATCCAGACAGAAGTACAGCCCTAAAATTGGAGAGACACTTGTGCAGCTGGCCATTGGATGAATGCAAGGACAGGAAAGTACTTGAACTCAAAGTCTGCTTCTCTGAAAACAAATCCTGTATTATTTCTTTGCAAACTAACCTCTGATGAGGTGCTGGTGAGCACATTAAGCAGCACACCCTGCATCTGCCAGCTCCAGTCAAATTAACACAGAGCCCCATGACAGTGACTAAGAGCAAGCATGAAACTGGCCTGAATACAGAAGTACTCACAGTTTTTAAAGAAATGGATAATGGGTAATTTGTAGGAGTTGGTTGTCAAATTAT